>JABJVR010005354.1:0-13640 GCA_025773905.1 Chitala chitala | reverse complement strand
AAAACAAAGCAAAAAAAATTTTTTTCATTTTTTTTAAGAAAGGAAAAAAATATTCAATAACACAAATTAAATAATAACAGAAAAATCTGAATAGCTGTCAACTTGCCGACACGAAAAGCCGACTGCACCCAAACCTCAGCACTTCCCCACTTGTCGATCTTCTGTAAGTGCCAGCTGCCTATTTCGCAATGTTAAGTATTATATCGAAACCCAAGTCAATTAATTAAACATTAATATTTCCGCATAGTGTACTCGTGCGTTTAAATTCATAGGTGGTTCATTTTCATTGCTAGGCACAACGCCACGCACAGACCGACCCCTGATCAGCCACAGAATGTGTCTGCTATATATAGGACTAAACAATGCTGCAAGCACAATCTTAACTCACCGACCAACCATAAAATTCAAGGCTTTAAAATTGATAATGCTTAATCAGATTAATTAATTTCAGATTCCCAACCCGTTAAAATGTTTCACATTTCTTACTACAATAAATTGTTATACCTTGAAACGGTAAGTAATGTATGGTTTGAATGCAACAGCCATCACACCCAGGTAATTTATTCTATTTTTCTGTGTGAAAACTAAAAAAGAAAAACATACAAACAAACAAACAAGCAAACAAACAAACAAAAACGTGCTTTTATGCCACAATGGGGGTTGTGTTTCCGAAATACGATCTTTGCTAGTAGGATGTTCAACCAATACCAAGTGAAAACGTCTGAAGTGAAACTCATTCGTGACTTATCTGCATAAAAGTTTCTTCTCAGCAGTGCACAACTAGGTGAAAAGGGTTCAGAGCGATCACTGCGGTATTAAATGCAGGCACTCTGGCTGACTATTTGGGATAATTCAACAGGTACCTAATTGAAGGGTACCGAACTAAACAATAAATACAAACAGGGAAGTTGTCAAGGCTAAAAACATGGTGTTCAAGTAATACCATGTATATCATAGTACTTACTGTCATCGCGCTTTGTGTGCATCTGTTGCATTGAATGCGCCTGTCAGCATTTTCTCATAAGGTGCTCTTAAAACGAGGGAACATTTAATCTAATACTGTGTCAAAAAGGACTACAGCAAATGTCCGTTACAAATATGAACCGCAGCGCATTAGTCTACATTCATTCTTTATTCATTATATATAGCATTTGGAAAACAGTCGGATTTTTGCCTAATTGACACAACGCCTCCTTCACGTGTGCATTGTGGTTATAGAATAAAATAACGAAATGACTTACTTTTGCCTTCTTCATAAGGAAAGAGAGCAGTTAATCCACTATATGCAGAACCCTATTGTATTTTAGTTCTGACGGGAGGAAACGGTTTCTCATAATTACATTCGTGCATGTCCAGTGCTCAGAGCATCGGCATCCAATCAATGAATGGCCCAAACTGTAATAATATTAATATTCCGCTTGTGTGAAGCATTTGTGTGTTTGTGAAGATGATGAGAGGCAGCCTCGTCGTGAAATGTGAAAGTGACGTTTGAACCTCAACCCTTTTATGTGCGCAGCAAGAACCGCCCCCGCCGGCCAGCCGACCGTCAGTACTAGATTAGACCGCAGAAGCGATCTTCATGGAGAGCATCGCGCGAAGCAAGGTCTCGGCTCGGCCAGTCGTAAATGCACCTGTCATCACTTCTAGTTTCCATAACATTATTAGCGTAATAGGTGTATTGATAAATGTCTATTAAAACATTTAAAATAAAGTACTGTAAATATTTAGCTAGGTTATTAGTTCTTTATAATGAAGTAAAATGGGTATGAAGCTTTTCTCTTCACGCATTAACTGCCCCCACCGTTTAATTATCAGGAGACATGGAAGCGCGCAGATTTAAATGCTGCTGTAAACCGCTACTTTTCTGATCTAGGCTGCCGGCCCCATATGGCTAGGCTTCTAAGATATAGTAATTACACTGCGAAAACCAGCAGCACATGTCCAGTTACTTAATAGTTTCTGTAGCATTTTGTATTGATAGGCGTTGGCCATTAGTATGCATAACCTGCGTTTAATTAAATTGCTCTCAAATCATAAAAATCACAAGTTCTTATACACATCAAAATTAAACATTCAGAACTCATGTAATGTAAGTATGTTCACAGATGTATGACATCTGCTTTAACCTTTATACTTTTCCTGACCATTAACTTATCATGCCCATCCTACACTGCACATCCTAGTGTGCTGGCACTGGCCACATAACAGTTTCTTTCCACTTTTTTGCCTGCCTTACAGTTCATCCTCTGTCTATTTACACAGGGAAGAAAGTGTGACTTTACGAATGGAAAGCAAGGAGGATTTACCCACAAACAAACTAAACTAAATCAACTTAGCGATTCCATTCACATTCTTCATTATTGTGATTAAAGATAAAGTCTATATTTTATGACTTTTATAAAAGATAACATGTTATATATGTTTATGCAAGATAGTATAATATATAAAACCTTGTGTAAAATGTATTGTGATAGGTGTTAATAGGCAGCACGCAAGAAAATGGAACTGTGCAACAGACATGCATAGTTACGGCATTAGCACTGCTTGTTTCAAGTCTCCTTTAATGGGATGCAATTGCTCCACACTTGAATAGCATGCTGACAGTACAGGGATTGTTTTGGACCACATGCATGTATTGAATACACTGACCCATTTTATGCCTGTAGGCACTAAGTGAGCTGTTGCCCTTCAGTTAAGAAAACGTGAGACGAGCTGGATAATAGACTTATATGCAATGAGGCAGTAGCTGCTTTTAGCTGCCGTTCATGACGAGCTAAATCCAAAGGCCTAGACGACAGACCCTTAATCCATTTAGAACACAAGTGCTCTTCAACATTGCCTCTCCTGTCCATGGGTTAGCTAGCAAAGCCCCAAGGGTCCAAAAATGGCAAGAAGGTGGAGGGGGGAGGGTTCAGGGCCGGGGGGCAGCGTATCTTTGCAAATGGAATGACATTATTGCCGGCCAAATCTTCAGCTTTGCATGTGGTTAATTTGAAAAACCCTTACAGGTTAACAAGATAGGTGGAACTTCTTTTCAAACCTGCTTGATTAGTTGCTTGCTGGAAGAAAAAAAATGTACTGTATTTCATTTGCTGTACAAAATTTACAGAAATCTGATGCTATGATAATTTTTATAGAAAAAAAAAAACATGAATGCTAAATAGATTGTAACTAACCATTTGAAACAACATGCGTAATGTGATAATTAATATCAATGCCCATATGGGGTTGTCCCACCCCCTAGTATTTCACAGTAAACCAAGCTATGTGTCATTTGTGTCCCCTTCAGGAATTGTTCTTGGGAAATATTTCTATTTATTGTCCCCTCCAAGACTGAAATGAGATTTCTGCTCCGATAATGGCAGTAATTTAGTTCATAATTAAAACCTACTCATCCTGGATTCTTTCATAAATAAATTCCCCAATTTCTTTTTATCAGCACAGTATCGTTTGTTGTCCAGAGTAGGTCACTTTGAGTTTTTGGAAATTCAACTTTAATCTTGTGATAAGATATGCTTGTGCTATAACTCTCTTATATGTCAAAACTCTTAGTCATTTGGAGTACAAAGTTCACACTGCAGACTCTGCTTAATGAATGTCTACTTCCATTAGTGTAATCCTCTTAGCGTATTAATTGGGAGTATGGTTGGATACTGTTGCTGAGCTGGCTCACTCCCAGGTGAGGTGTGATGGTATGGAAGTAAGGTCATTGGTGCACAGTTCATGACAAAACATTTTATACCAAAAAATATTGCTATCAATGGTTAATTTAGTTTATAATCATAAAAATTTTTAAATATATGTCAGGACTGAGTGAAGTTAAATTACATTATGGATATGAGGGTAGGGGACCCTAAGGTTAAAAAAATGATCTACTAGTTGACCCCCCCCCCCCCCACCCCAAATATAAAATATACAATATTATTGCTATTGGGTTTCAGATGTATGCAGAGAAATATGCATATTCCCAGTCAAATTTGTCATACTTTTGTCTTAAATGAGATCATTTTGACCAAGGTCCACTTTCTGTGTTTCATGACTGTTTATAAACCCTATGTCTTGCACCAGAGAAGATGTTTTGGAGCAGGCATGGATAAACAGCTTGTAAACTCTCACCACGCACTCTTCACCAACAGTCTCAGCAGATTTGGTTGGTCATGCCCTGCAGCTGAGGTCTCTATCTGCATTGATTAAAAAAATAATGTATCTATTTGCCCAGGCTCACATGAGACACAACAGCTTTTCCTCGTTACTTTTACACAGACCTTTAGGCACACACAAATTTCAAGATTATTCGTTACATATCTTTTTTCAAAGTAAGCTTAACCTACACATGTATATAACTGATGTCAGCGAATAGTAACTTTTAACTGAAAATGATTAGTAAAAATACTGATGTGTTTGGTTTCATCACACATATATCAAAAATGTTTGTTGTTATAAATGTACATGTTTTATCACGCTGGAGACTGACAACATCTGGAGCCCATTCTTGTTCTCTTGGGCAACATGCTCTGAACTCCCTTTAATTTCCATGAACCATACAGATGAACTCCATTCTGTTCTGCGAAGAACTATATGGACACACTTTACTCAATTTCCATTGTTTGAGGACTTCATAGACATGACTCAGTTTCTTCTCTCTGTGGTGGCGTATAGACTGATCTGACTCTATTCTGCTTTGTGAGAGGTGCATGAATGCACTCCATTCCGTTCCTTTCTCCCCATATATTGACCGATGGCCGTGTAAATTTGAAAATATAATTGCTGTTTTCTGTCATCAGTTTGTCTGGTTTACCAAGAGCCACTTAACAGTGTAAGTTATGGTGCTGTTGTGACGTTTGCAGAGAACAAACACAGGCAGTCATCTTGCTAAGGCGTTTGGTGCACATTATTTGCCCTTCAAAGAACAGGAATGTGGAAAACGCTCGCCGGTATGTCTGCAGCTCATGACCGCAAACTGTGTTAAATATTGCAGCGTGACGGGCCTACAGTATCTGAACAGATAGCACAGCATGGGCGATAGCACAAAGGTGCCTGATATAAAAATGATAATAAAGGCAGCTCACCTACACAGTGGTGCAGACCGGTGCTGTGAATTTTAATGGTTCTTTCTACCATCAAAATGTATTGTTAATTTAAGTGCTTGTTAAATGCTCTGTCAGTATATTAAATGGTTCTCTATATACACACAGTATATGCCCCCCACAGTATATATGTTTGAGATTGCATGTTATTTGAGATTAGCAAGTTTTCATGGACTTAATATGAAGTTTTGTTGCTTTTGACATCTTTGTCATTGTTTTTGGGTTTCTGACTTTATGTACCTTCTTGTATTTGTATCTTGGCAGTGAGTTTTGCTTTGCATTACCTGCACTTGATTTGCAGAACAGCACCTGCATGGACTATAACATAATGACATGGTTGGAAAGACAGGTGTTATTCATCTCACTCGTGAATTTTCAGCACCCAGTGTCCTGTAGTCTGTACTCTGTTACCTTGTGTTTTGGATTTGGGATTTACAAGAGGATTCTAAAATCTGTTTCTATGAATATTAAATACAGAGTCATCTGAAAGAAGGAAGGGCTTTACAGCCTTTGATCTACCAGGTCTGTGGTTCAGCCAGTTACACCCGAAAATGGACAGTGAGCTAGCTTGGTATCTGCAGAAAGCAAAGAGGTTCTCGTAAGAGTCACCAGGGAGCATTAGGACTCCTGGGTTTAATCAATCCATTTCAAAGAGGATTAAATGTTAAGCAATGTCAGCCTGAGAGAAGCAGTCTGTTCTGTGTATGTAGCTCAGTAAAGACAAATGCTTTGCAGTTCAGGCCATGAGTAGTCCAGCTTCTCAGGCGGACTTCTGAAAACAATAAAATTCATTCATTCATTCAAAACTTTATTTCACCAGGAAAACCTCACTGAGATTAAAAATCGTTTTTTCAAGAGTGTCTTGGTCAAGATAGGCAGCAACATTAAATTACAAACAGACTGCATAAACAATTACAAATACAATTACAAATTACAAATTACAAATACAAACAAATCATATAAATACTCAATATTAAGATCAAAAGGCAATTATACAATAGTAAAATAAGATAAAATCATATAAAATAATTCACTAAAATTGAAAACACAGCAACTATTTTAAAACCTCCTATCCAAACCCTGACTATGGCAGACAGAAGATAGTGTACAGAGATCCTGCAGCAATGCTTTAAATCTACCAGTGACTGTAAATTTATCTCATTTCCATACATACCATACATACAAAATTACATCTACAATATAACTGTTCTCTGTTTATGGATATAACTATATATTGTAGATTTACACACCAATTTAAAATGCTTTAAAAAACTGGTCAATTTGCTATAATTATAGATTACCCATAATTAGAGATCTGTGCTTGGTTATTAATTCATATAAGTGCTTGGTACTAATGCTGAAACTCTGTTACTGTTAAAACTATACTGTAGCGGTGGTGACTAGCCATGACACAGACGCGGAAGTGCGATTGCCAAGCTTTTTATTAACGTGTCCTGACAAGGACAACTGGGGCAGACCGCAATAAGAACACTCACCCACACACACATTCACACCAGGGATTTGGGGCAAAGGGTCTACACTCATACGCCCAAACACATTCAGGGTGGAACATAACTAAATTACAGGGGTTGCCAGGAAGGTGCATAATCGCCCTTCCCGGGTGCCGACCATTGGTCGTGGCACCAGCGTTACAATACTTTTGTGAACAGCTGAGTAAAGTTTCTATTGCAATTGTGTGTGTTTATATGTGAAGCTTAGTTAAGATAAAAATCCTTGCTCTCATTTATCATTCTAGATCCATGTTCATGCAAATTTAGCTGTAAGAAATGTGGTCTAGTGTGCCACCTGTATAGAGCAGTGGCAGTGCCCATGTCCTGTTTAGGTAGATAAGGTCAGGATGCGTGAGAATGAGGTCTTCATAAACCGTGCACACTGTAATGTTTTTTTCATTCATGTGAACAGCAGCCTTTGTTACCGTGAGCCAGTTTTGCTTTTCACATTAGCATGCCTCATTAGTATGATGTAATTTAATGTTTATGTTTTTAGTAATCAAGATCTCATATTTATCTCTGCAAAGGAATTATGGTATTTGTTACTTGTATCATTTTCATGGTTCAGAGACATTTGATAAGCATAGAGCGACTCTTCAGGTTCAAAGCAGAGTTTCCCAAAGCTGCCATCATGGCCAACATAACCAAAGGCAATCTTCCATGCCTGGCATCTGGAATGGCAGTAAAAATGGCATCAGATTTCCCAGGGTAGAATGTCCCAGAACAGCAATGACAAATGGTGGCTGTTTGAGGGGGGGTAGGCTTTCATCAGTCTTGAAGGGAGAGAATAAATGAGGTATGTCATTACTAGGAGTATGAGGAGCTCAGTCATCCACTTGTCTCATGCCTTTTTTGGTGCTGACTCTATGAGAGCACAACAAATGATGAGAGAAAACACCATCGTTTTCAACAAGCCAAGGCAAACGAGAAAGACAAACATGCTTTTTCCCATAGTTCTCTACAAGTTTACCAAACCATGTCATATTTTAGTTTGTCCTTCTTTTACATTTTACCTGTCTTCTACAGAGTTAAACATTTTAGTTGCAAAGTACAATTATTCATGGTTGTCTTTCCTTCTCGTATCTTGTAAGGGTTTAAATTTTTTTGTGACATTAAACTACATTGTTTGTTTTCACATGTACGTAATTTTAAATGATGCAGTAAGAAAAAGACAAGTTTCTGGCTTGTTCATGCAGATCCTTCCTCTACAGCACTGTACCAGTTTAGTTTAATTAAACTCTACGCTTCACTATAGGAACTGTAGTGTTTGCATCTGATCTAACCACACCTACTCAGCGTACAACACAGTCAGCCTGGCCAAGATTACATTCTCCAGAATATTAACCTCACCTGTCATCTGTTAACTAATCACTCTCTCTCTTATATAATCAGCCAGATCTCTCCAGACAGTCATGAGGCCTCTCTTATGATCTATTTCGAACGCTGATTTATGCATCCTCCTTTATGCCTATTTATCCGACACCATTGTTAATGTACTTGTTCCCATGTGCTTGACTTGTACCTTCATTGTCTCTGTATTCATCACTGTTTGACTGCACAGATTTTCAGACTGTGCCTAGAAGAACAACCACAAATATTTTATTCTGCCTGTTGTTACTGGCTTTTGGAATCTGTGTCAGTTTGAGAGTAAAGCCAGCTTGCTCCTAATGAGTGCTCTTAAGCTACAGTCTCCATCTCTACAGGAATACAAAGATTAAAGAGCCAATCAAAACAGTTTAAAGATTTCATTTATCTCTGTTTACCTTCAGGGTGACCATGGCTCCAACAATTTTTTATTACTTTTATTGGTGTCATAGATATTTCAACTTTGGAGGCAACACACAGTAAAATCATAAAATTTACAGAGTAGAAATTAACACCGAGATAAAGTAACACTCTATAGTGCTATATGACCCCTTGTGTTGTTGATAAAACAACTAATATTCTCTCTCTGTGTAGATATATGGTCCCACTCAACTCTTTGTAGAGTGGGACCATATATGCTCAAAATTAGTGTTAACACCAACACTTTTCCTTTTGGCGGTACGGTGGTGTGGTGGTTAGCACTGTCGCCGCACACCTCCAGGCCTAGGGTTCAAGTTCTGCCTTCAGTCTGTGTGCGTGGAGCTTGCATGATCTCCCTGTGCTTGGTGGGTTTTCTCTGGGTTCTTCGGTTTCCTCCCACAGTCCAAAGACATGCAGGTTAGGTTGATTGGTGTGTCTAAATTGCCCGTAGTGTGTGTGTGTGTGCGCCCTGTGGTGGGTTGGCGCCCTGCCCTGGGTGTCCCCTGCCCTGCGCCCTATGTGTTCTGGGATGGGTTCCAGGCTTCCCCGCAACCCTTAACAGGATGAAGTGGTATAGAAGATGACTGACTGACTGACTTTTCCTCTCTCAATTTGAAGGTGTCCCTCAGACTTCTTTTGACGGTACATTATAACGTCTTACAGACCACAGCTTCTGATTTTCAGCACTTTGTGCCTGACAATGTATCTATAAGTAGATAAACTTGGTGTAAAGATTGGTTGTAAGTGTTAATAAGCCGCATAATCTGTCCTAAAACTTGTCTTTTCTAAGGCAGAAAATCTACTTGAAAAAAGATGTCTAAAAGATTTATTCTGGCCCACAGAGATCTTGCTTGGGTTGTGAGAACAGTCAGTGCTTGCAAGACCCATTTCTCCCCTCAGCCTGTGCAAGTGTGCACACATTCAACAGTGGCACTTTGGGCAGGAAGCACCAAGCAGTACAGGCCTGTAATGTGACCCAGATGAATCCTCACACCAGCCAGACTGCAATATGTTTACCATCTGGTCTCATCTTCAAAATTCATTAAACAACAGCAACATCTCTGTACATGATAAAAGATCAGCTTTTCACCTGAATCAGGAAAATCAGAGTTGCTGTGGGAGCTGACAATTCTTCTCTTGTTCCAAATATATCTGTATTTACAACAGAATCCTTCTTTTCAGTGCAGCCCACACAGACACGCGCAGTACTTGCAAATATTAATGTTTGCTGTACAAAAATCTCAAAGCAACACTTTGATTTCTCTTCTGTCTTTATTTTAAAATCAATCTACAGTGAAAGAGAGACTGAGAATTTTAGTTCCAAAATATACACTCCAAACAGGCATCTGTGTGTCCACATTCAAGGACATGAAAATTTTTCAGATAATTTTTTTTTTCATTTCCACAGCTTTAAGTTTGTTTTAAAATCAGTCAATATTTTTGAGAATGATTTACAGCACACACCCAGTGGTGATTCAGCAGTTAAACAGAATTAGGCTGTCTTTGGTTTATGCAATGATGTTTGACACAATGGGTTATTTTGATGGGAGAGCTGAAAATTTATCAGCAATTAGTCACACGTGTAGAGATCCTGGGACCAAAACAATATATCTTTGCGAGCTTTTTTTGTCATACTTGCGTAAAATATGAAAATTTGACATTTGGGTTTTTCAAAACAATTGTACAATGCTGAAAGAACATACCTAGGTACCTAGCTCTACCTTCAGGGCTTCATTTTGAATTAATTTGTCATAAAGATTTTATTTATTTATTTATTTTATGTATTTAACTTGGGAGGTCATGTTATATAAAATATGCAAAATTTTATAGTAGGCTGTGGATTAAAGTATGAACTGTAAGAGTTGAATATGTGTAAAAATTGATAAATGAGTTAATATGATTACATAAATCAGTGATCTGTCTTAGAGAAGCCCATTACACCATCATTATAGCAGGCATTACATATTTCTTGTATTTTAGATGCTATGGGCAAGAATTGATACGACAACTTTGGAAGGACAATGTTAAATATACAAGACATGTCTGTTGAATGAAGACTTTTTTGCCCTTTTCCTGCTTCTTTTCAATCTTAAATCATTGTTTAATTGTGCTGCCAGTAAACAAGACACGATTGAGCTGAGTGTCCTTCAATTTTGTAATTTGAGACAAAATCTTTGTTGGATGAAATGAGATAAAATCCTAGATAGAAAGCAGTAATTACAGTGTCAGCGTTGATATGCTTTGGTATTTGTTGACATACAGCCCCCCCAAAAAAAAAGGTTTAAGCAATCATGCTTTTTTAAGGCATTACGGCAGCAAATGACAAATAAAAAGTGACTTGCGTAAGAACAGGTTAGACAACACAGACTACATTTCATGGTCTTGGGTGCAGCTTTTGTTTGTTACTGTCTTATTGACTTTGGAAACAAATGTTCAATTTTACATACAATGAATTTTGCAGTTGCGTTAAAGGTCTCCTAGATATAAAGTTTTAAATATTGAATGATTGTCATGTTTCATGGTTCCCTTTGATTTTGAAACAAATTCAGAGGTCTCAGGTAGTCCAAAGTGATCAAGCTTTTAACAGACTGTCACATGGTACCAAATATGTTGTTCTGCTGAGCCCAGTGTGCAGGTACAGGGTGAATAAAAATATTCTATTAATGTGCCCTGGAATGCTGTATTGATATAAGATGAGATGAGATGCCTTTGTAACAATGGTTGATTAAAAAAAAGGTGTAACAACAGTTCAATTTAATTCAATTAAATTTTTTATAGCGCCTTTCAGAACAAGTTGCCTCAAAGGAGTTGGCTGAGCTGCAAGTGTAAAACAGTTTTTTTAAGTGGAACACTCTACTACAATATTATGTTTTCTCACACTTTTCCCATATCACAGTGGGACAGCTGTTTAGTGTCTGTCCTCCATGGATTGCCCAAAGCTCAGCTGAGGTTTACTCAGACTCCTTCGTGTGACCTTCAAAGCAGAGAGTTACACTGAGCTTGGTGGCTATCACCAATCTTCAGTGAAACTGCACATGAAAAATGAGTGTTGCAAAAGCACAATGCACTGGGTCATACACTTCATTTGTTATGGCAGTAGCAGAGGGAGATGAGAGCAGAGTTTGTTGGTTCAGAGGTGCTTAGTGTGAGGCCATGCTGGGGTTTTCGCTTTGGGGTGTGTGCAAGAGAGTTTGCATGTTAGAAGGGGTGTATGGTTGTGCAGGCCACACTGTTTACTGCATATGCATCACCCCTTAAGTCGATGACACTTTTATTAAATGCTCTTCCAGTGTTCCAACATATGCTTAGTACTGCTGTATTCCTTTGTCTTTGTGCTAAAAATTATGTAAACACTCTCTAATTGGGCACATTACATTCTGCATATGTCGATTGTCCTTTCTTGCTCAGTTTAATGCTTTGCATCTGCTATCTGTATAATTTTCAGCAACCCTTTCAAATCCCTGTGTGGGTGCCAGCCTGACACCTGTTTCAATAGTAACAAAAGGAAAAGAGAACTCTAGAAAGTACACAGAAGTACCACTTAATTGCCTGAACACTGTCTGAACACTGTATGAATCTTCACTGCACACTTTGTGAACAGAGTCAGAATACTGTATTCTTCCTCTGTGTCAGAAGGAAATTTTTTTTGGTGTTTGTACTGCCACCTACAGTAGATGCTGTGCAGTGCATGAACGGACACTGAATTAGTAAACTTGTACATTTAAATTTTCTAAAACTTGCATCACTTAATAGAGCTTAGACAGTATAAGTTGTTCTGATGATTTACAAATACAGTATTTGTTCAATATCACAATTGCTCAAGAAATTATTTTGTTATCTGGCATCAATAGTGCACAGAAAAAAATTAAAGATGAAAATAGTTTTTTTGAAAATGTTTTATTTGAATAAAAAAGTATTTTTATTCTTTAATATGACCCACCACAAGAACTCACTACAGGGGTGGAGATATAGTCTAGGATCAAAAATTACAACCAAGAAGGACTTGCATGGTAAAGTACAGATGTCATGTGACAAATGATTATAAGTGGTTTATGATGTCATGCCCCAAATGACTGTGAATAGATAACAATATGATGTTGCTAATGAATATTATTAATGATGATGATACTGGCATAAATGTAAATGCTGCAGGGCACCTGGAATTATTGAAAAGAGAAATATCTTAGAAATTGGATTCCTTGGAGGCCTCAGGTCTGCTTATTTGCTGCCATATCAAAATAACAGCCAGTGAGAGATGTTTTGTAATAGCCAAAAAAGAAGCAGTCCTTTATTACCCTGACCACTCCATTAGTGGGAAAATCCAGGCCATCTGCTCCTGTTTTTCGGTCTGATCTCAAAGACATAGCATTTATTTTATTAGGCATTGTTTCCAGATGATCTATTGTATTCAAAGTAGATGACTGTGTATCACTGATTTCAATGTTCAGAAATAAATCCTTACATTTGCCGTAAATGATAATTAACATAAAGCGAATGAATCTGGAAATTATAGTTTGCACTCTTATGGAAGGGAATGTTCATGTATTTCATTAGTGTGAAAATAATTAAATAGATAAAGAGAATACAATGAGTTGTTTATGTCTAAATGTTTGCAGTACAGCTAAATGAATGGCAGAGTGTGCAAACTGGAAAATGTCCAGTGTGCAAATCCACTGGGTTGATCTGGGAACTCTGGGTAGGTGATGGTTGTCATGGAAACCACATCACAGTAAAAGGTTCTACTGGACTGATGATCACTGGAAGATCTATTTCCTGTGAAAGTTATCAGCAATTTATGTATGTGTGGCTAAATCAGTCTTATTTGTGCTGTAAGTACAGATACTGGTGCAAATAATATATTAATTAATCATCAGACTTTAATACACTGTACCAAAATCACCACTCTGAATGCGTACATGCATAACATGGATTTCGTGTAAAGCAGAACTAGAAAATAGCAAAACCCACTAAACCCTGAAATGAATTATTAACTGAGGTAAGAATGTAAAACCTGGTCAGAAATAGACTTTATGAGTGAGCTTTTACACTTATAGCTACCTTCATCATCTGTCATCATTCCTTCATTTTTCCATCTGTCACTGTTTTGCAGCACTTTTGTTTTTAATTACCGTAATTTCCGGACTATTAAGCGCACATAAATATAAGCCGCACCCACTGAATTTAAAAAAATATTTATTTTGAACATAAATACGCCGCACATGTCTATAAGCCGCAGGTGCCTAAATTGAAACAAATG
>JABJVR010005353.1:0-13640 GCA_025773905.1 Chitala chitala | reverse complement strand
AGGGACTCTTTGGCTGTTTGCTAGAATGTGGTGAGAACAGTGAAGTTGAGCAGATTGATTTTATGATTTTTAGTATTCAAGAATTGTTAGATGCAACAAAATAACTGATACCTTTATACAGTAACACAAAGAATGTGTTTAACAAATGCAGAGCTATAAAATCCAATTCAGCTAATTTCTAAAGGTAACTTCAAAAGTTACTCTTTCATTATCACTCATTTCCCAGACATACTGTCAAATACACAGGGCTGTACTGTCTTCACTGTGTTCTAGGTCACCAAACACATACCAACTCACTGTACATTTAACAGCTAAAAGGCAATATGAAGGCCCTCTCTGAGCATATTTTGGACCTGTAAGTAAATACATGGATGAAATACACATAAAGCAATTTTACCGTTTTGATAAATTGCTATATTTTAAAACTTTCATTGTGAAACCGTAATCACTTCAATTTAGTTCTGAAGAATAAAATAGAAAACAGTTCACAACAGAACTTTAGAAGTCTCATTACAAAATGATTCAGTGTTAATAGCAATATTCCAGTGACCACCTTACAAAACACTACATTTTAGCAATGCATTATTATATAGTCTCGAATTTCAGCCGCTGAAATTAGAGAAGCGTATGCTGTTCTTTGTCGACCCAGTCCCAAACATGTAGGGACCCGTCCGTGCCCGCTGACAGCACGGTCCTGGGTCTCCATGGGTGCCACGTGTGGGTCGTGACAAATGTTGGGCTGCATTCAGCTTCGGGCTCAGCTGACATGAAGTGACCTTTATGTACAAACCGTGGCTGAGGTTTGGTCACTTCTGATGTCCACGCTGTGGTGTCATAGATATATACCAGCCCATTGAAACCTTCAATAAAAAAAAATAACTGTATTAAAATCTGTAAGTATATTCAGTTTTACAGTTAAGATGCATTTTAAGTATTATAATTCTTTAAAGCATTCTGCATTACTAATGCATGTTTAATGTGAGATAATTAGAATTTCAATTAATAACTAAAATTGTAATGCTTTTATATCTGGTCACAAGAACTTTAGCTAGTGGCAAAAATCACTCACATGCCGTTTTGTTTTCCTTGCAAATTTTGTTACATAACACAAAAGTCAGCACAGCTGCTTACCAGAGACTGCAAGACAGCTGTCCAGAGCAGGAGCCCATGTCACATTGAGAAAGTCACAGAAGGCTCCTTCGTGATGGATGCTCAGCATCGTGTGACAAGCTGGTACTTTCAGATGCCTCAGGTCCGACACGACTGCGTGAGAGGCAGATGAAAGGCGGGCTACAGTGCAGGAGGCAGTGTCCGACACGCCCACGCCCTTTTTCAAGCCCATACACCAATGGGATCCACTCAGTTTCCCAACAGGGACCCGCTGAAGGTTCGAAGGATCCCGTATATCACCAACATGCAGGTCACCGGTGGCCGTACACACCAAAAACACACTTGCATCTACAAACTGTAGGCCGCTCACTGCATCGGTTGAACTTTCTTCTGTTGGGGGGGGGGGGAATAAGGGCCGTGAAGACTTGCAAGCAACAGAGACTAAACAAGGATGTCTGTTGAATGTACCACAGTCCACTCATGTAGAATGAATAGTTAATTTACCAGCTGTGTAGAGCAACCCTCCAGTGGTAAGGTCAGACAGCTGAATGTTGTCTATCTGAGAACCATGTAAGACACATGGGCTTCCTGCAATGCCAGATGCTATCTTGCATACATTTTCTGAATTATTCTTAGGCTGCATGGTTCCCGTCCTCTTGACAACATCTTGAAGATAATAGCAAAATGATTGTATAGTTTTGTACAGTTCAATTACAAATTATGAAATGTTGTAAAATGTATGAATATGGCCACAATCAAAGGGCCGAAAAAAAAAATCAGCACGCACCAGTATCATCTCCTCCAATCTGCCATATCTGCAGATCAGATCCAGGGGAACTACTGGTGACCACACATCTAATAAGAAAGTAGAATGCATAAGCTTAAGGGCTAAGACAAAGAAGTCAATAGAATTTTCTAGAAGCGTAATACTCCAGTCACATCCATGTTGTTTGTGTATTCTGTAGGGTCTAATGTTGCCAATGCATTACTTAAATTTTCAGACATTCGTTGAATAGAAGTCAGTACAACACACACTGATGCTATCTGTAGAAATCCAAATAAGCAAGTCGTTTCAAATATATATTCTAAACATATTCCTTTCACAAGCTTAAATGAAAACAAAATGTGATCAGTATAAATAAGGGAGTTTCTTTAAAAATTCAACACAGCTTTGGCTATGTTTTTTCTCAACTGCAAATACACATAAGTTACATTCCTCTCAGGTAAAATTGTCACTTAGGAGACAGCTTTTGGATGCAACAACATAACTTTCAGAACAGAAACAGATGTGTCATTTTTCATACACTCCTCTTACTTTTTGTACACCTCTTACTTGTCATTACCAGAACCTGAATGTCTGTTGATAGGACATGTAAGAGAAGACCAAGAAAATAACATACTTTTGACCCTTTCAGCAATCATGCTGTGTGTGTATTAACCTCCCATGCCTTCCCATGAAGGATCATAAAACAAAGACCAATAAATATCTTGGGGTTACTCTTATAATATAGTACCTCCATCAAGAACCAATGTCCATCAAAAGTTGAATCCAAAAAAAGATTTACCTCGATCCAAAAATATGCTTCAGACATCTAACAGGGCTCTCTGAGAAACCACCATGATCCACTTTAAAATCTCGCTCAGGACAAAGACCCTGTGGACAAAAATATTGAACAACATTAATGAAACTGGGTTACATCCATCAATATATTTTAATACAATTATTATTAGTAAATCTGAATAATTTACCTGGCTCTCCTTAGTATATAATTTCTGTGGCAAACGAAGCTCTAAAATTTCATGTGTTTTTCTAGCCTTGTAACCTGCCACACAAATGCCTAAAAATTCAACACAATACGTCACTCCATTAGAGCAAATTACTTAATGCATAAAATGCATAGATAAAAATTCACAATAGTTGAGAACAGAAAAATAAAATTTACTTTTATCCGAAGTCCACTCAATAACCTGGGTAGGGTCCTGAAGTTCAAATAAATGAAGATCAGTATACCTAAATGATTTAAAAAAAAGTTACAAGTACATTTCATGTGTCGTTCCATCCCTTCTACTACCGATGGTAGACAATCTAAATCACAATCTACTCTTTGTCTGTGAGAATGTAACACAGGTATCTAGGCCGTTAATAAAGTAAAACCTTGAGTTAATCTTCAATTGATCCAACAACGAACGCTTCAAAATATAACCCAGCGCTGTGGGCTAATAAGGGTACACCACTGGCGTGGTGCTAAGGTACTGGACCTTGTGTGATTTCCTACACATTCTGTACTCAGAATTACTGTGTATAGATACAAATAAGTTCAGAAAGGTAAAACATGGTGAAATGTTAATTACAGAAAAAGGAAAAGAGATCTGTAATGTATATCGGTACAATTATAACAACTAAGACAGCTCATACTGTAGATGCTGCCGGGTGAACAATGTTTATCCGTAGTGCTTCCGGGATCGTGCTGTGACCAATCAGGCCATGGAGGCGTTGAGAAGATATCGAGAAAGCGCCAATCGTGGAGTAACTCGATCCAACACACTGTAGCGACAGCAGCTGAGTTCTTTACAAAATTATGCCAGTCTTAGGGACAACTGGAAAATAATAATAATAAGAAGAAACCCCTCCTTATCAAGAATGTTCTATATATATTTTATGCAGATTGTTTTCAGGGGATTTCGGCTTCCGATTCAAATGCGGCTTGGCGTGTGACTCAAAATTTGGGGAACAATGATGCTGTTGCATACTTTACTGGGATATTATTGAGATCAAACGGATTTTCATTTATATCTACGTTACCTTTCATTCTAGACATCTCCGCTAGCAATAAGTTAGGCGTAAGATAACGTGTTGCTTTATAATTAATAAAAACTAATAACTACCCAATCTATTCGGTGTTGCCAAAAACTCTTATTTTACAGTATTTTAAATAAAGTTATTAACAAACACTGAAAACCAAATTTTGTAACGAACCTGTTTCACGCAAACTGAACTGGAATTAAATAATCGGAGTGACATTCTAGACTAGATCAAGACGAATTGTAATACAGAAAGCGGTAACGTATTGGTTTGCTGTTGTTCTACTGGCGTTGGTGGTTGTGATGACATCTGGTGGAGGTAATGGCACAGTGTGCTTCTGTGATCTGCCTTTCACTGGTCCTAATGCTGGTCCTAATGCCCTCTACTCTCCCATTGACAGCTGCTGTTTCTACTTCTGGAACAGGGATAAAGATGCTTATTGTTCACTGTCTGTAAAACCAGGCTTTACATGATGGTTCTTCAGTGTATGGAAATGGACTACAGTGCTGAAATAAAAGGGATCAGTGCTTCCTGTTATTATACGGCTTTGTTTCTCTCAGCTGAAGCCTGATCGAGGATAACAGCACACCTTAGAGAAAGGCATCTAACTTGATACCAAATACCATGTTTCAGTGTTCAAATTATATATCGAATTGTATGTTCCTGATCAAGCTGACAATATCTACTTACATGCAAAGAATGAGAACCGTTTTGTGTATAAAAACAGTACGTTTCTGACACAGCCTTGAACAGAAAATGGAGGACCGTCTTTGCAAAGCTGCATAGAATGGAGTTGTGGTTTAAAGTTTTAAATGCACATTAGCTAATTGTTTACCGAAATGGTGAAAGTAAAAAGAATTTGAAAATGGAATGCTAAGTGACAAAGTTCTTTTCAATTTCAATTCAATTCAATTAATTTTTATATAGCGCCTTTCACAACAGTGTGCCTCAAAGCGCTTTACACGTGAAATAACAGACATTTAGGAATTAATACAAATGAATGAAGACAGACAACAACAGAGGAGAGGAACCAAAAACTCCATAGTGTGGAGAAAAAAAACCTCTGGGGGCCCAAGGTTGACTGGCTGCCCAGCCCCTCCTGGGCATGCTAACATTGCAGAGTGTAGTAGTATTTATTGAGACTGATTGTTACTAGTAATTTGGAGAATTAATATCCTAATTAATATACTAATTAACTCAAATTTATTTATAGAGCGCTTAAACAACACAAAATTGACCAAAGCACTTCACAAATCATAAAATAGAAGATAAAACAGATAAGATTTAATGTACAAAAATAAAATAGATATCAAGAACCATAAACAACAGTAAAAGAAGAAAAAAAATAACAATAAAATAGTAATATAAATAAATACCAGTGTAGGAGCCATTTTGGAGCCAATTTATTGTGGGGTGTTGTTTGCTAAGCTTTTAGGCTCAGCCATATAACTTTAACATGCCATTAGTGGTTAAGGGAGATGTTTATTGTTATATTGCTTTAGGGAAGACACATATGCAAAGTAGAATAAGTTTAATTAAAGGCCAATACAGTGTGTTAGTTAGTAAGAAGAAGTCTGTGTTGGTGTTGGATCGAAACAAGTTTTTAACCATGTGATGGCGTGCAGCGTGTGACGTGCGTGTAACGTGTGATGGTGTATAGCGTGTGATGGCGTGTAACGTGTGATGGTGTGTATTACGTATATAGAACAAGTTAACGTGCATACTGGATACGTGAAACTTGTAAGGGAGAAACCTTTGGTGTTTAAACGGTATTGGACAGGACAAACACAATTGGACTCTACGTTCGCTATTTTATTCTTTTGTTTGTTTTAATAAAACTTTCAAGGAACTATAAAGAAGCTGAACGTGTGAGTACGTCTTTAGTCCTGGAATACGTGTTAGAACTGCGGACCCACAGACTAAATGGCCGTTAAAGTAATAAGTACTTAAACAGCCAGTACAACCAGTATGATAAAACCAGTGCAATTGGAGGAGGAGAACTCAATACCCCCTAATGCCAGTGTCATATGCCACTGAAAATAAATGAGTCTTTAAATTAGTTTTAAAAGAGGACAAATTTGGAGAAGAACGGACAGAGAGCGGAAGAGAGTTCCATATTTTTGGGGCAGTAACAGAAAACGCACGACCGCCCCAGCGTTTAGAGTTGGAGGGGGGAGGCCGAAATAGCAGGAGGTCCGACGAGCGTAACGACCTGCTGGGAACGTATGGGTGGAGTAAGTCTGTCAGATATTCAGGAGCCAGTTTACTGAACACTTTCAATGCAAATAGCATCAACTTATACTGGATCCTGAACATGACCAGCAACCAATGCAGAGACGGCAGCACAGGAGTGATGTGTACGAACTTGCTGGTGGATGTTAGAAAACGCGCAGCAGCATTCTGAGCAAGTTGTAGACGGGATATGGTTGATTTTTTGAGGCCAACATACAGGGCCTTACAGTAATCAATCCGTGTACTAACTAGAGCATGGATGTCTCTAATAGAGAAACAAAGGTCAAAATGGGACATGCGCTAGTAATGCAGAATACTTTAAGAATTACAAGATTTAAAATACATCTTATTAACTGTAACATTGAATTTACTTACAGGTTTTAATACACAATTTTTTTTTTTTATTATAGGTTTCAATGGCCTGCTAAATATTTATGACACCACAGCGTGGACATCAGAAGTGACTGAACCTCAGCCTCAAATTGTACATAGAGGTTACTGCATGTCAGCTGACCCTGAGGCTGAATGCAGCCCAACTTTTGTCATGACAATGTGCTCAGTAAAATGTATTTACTTACGGCCCGGAGGCTCAATGGGTAGAACATCCGGCTGAGATGCAGAAATTTCCCGGTTTGAAGCCCAGCCACCAGGTGTGTGTTTGAACAAGACACCCAGTGCTAGCCCGTTCGAATGTACGTGAAATGTTGTAAGTCGCTTTGGATAAAAGTGTCTGCTAAATAAATAAATTACTAATTTACTTATAGGTGCAAAACATGCTCAGAGAGGGCCTTCATGTTGACTTTTAGCTGTTAAAGGTACAGTGAGTTGGTATGTGTTTGGTGACCTAGAACACAGTGAAGACAGTACAGCCCTGTGTATTTGACAGTAGTTCTGGGAAATGAGTGATAATGAAACAGTAACTTTTTGAAGTTACCTTTAAAAATTAGCTAAATTGCCGAATTTTAAAATAATGCATTTGTGAAACACTTTCTTTGTGTTACTGTGTAAAATTATCACTAAGAATCATAAAATCAGTCTGCTCAACTTCACTGTTCTCACCACATTCCAGCAAACAGCCAAAGAGTCCCTTATCTGCACAGTAGGTCAGGTCAGAATAGCCACTGGGGCCCTCGTTTATGATCCAGGGACCCTCCCAGCCAGAAGTATGACCTGGATTCCTGTTCAGATACACCCCTAGATTTCTCCTCTCACAATCTGTCTGCTTCATCCTCTTTGTGGCCCTCGGGATCATGACCTCACTAGTGGCTCGGTCTCTGGGTTGCTGATTGGGGCAGCGTCCAGCTCGCTGCAGTGGGAATGTTGTCCCAATGCCAAGTTTTCACAAGGGCGTTGCTGTAACATCGCTTACTCTTCATGGCACCACCGTGCATCTGAGCATCTTGGTTTTAACACTAACAGTTGTTAACAATGTGACATAAAAATATAAAAATAAAAATATAATATATATAATATATATATATAAATTAGGCAATCCAGAAAAGCACATTTGTAGAGTTCAGCAAGGGTGTGTTTGTGGCTGCAAACCAGCATAAGCTGCTTCGTTGTGCTGAAAGGAAAAAGGGAAGTTGTGGCTTGCAGAGGGCGCGTGAGCGTCCAGAATTAACATAAACCTGTGCTTAAGCGAGAAGAAAGAAGTTGTGGTTAAACATTCTGATCATTTCCAGATTTGTAAGAAAGTATCACTAGTTTTCATGTGGTGATATACTTTTAGACCCCACTGTAAATTTTCTTTCAACATTTATTTTTACCTTTTGGGATATCAGTCATCCTGTGTCATCCACATCAGCATCATCGGTCTCATCTCCTCCAGTTCAGAGCCCCAAAAAGTCTGAGCTGACATTGGCAAGACACCCAGCACTATCCCATTGTAACTCGTATGTGAAATGTAAGTTGCTTTGGATAAAAGCATCTGCCAAATGAATAAATGCTAAACTCTAGTGGAATAAAAGTAGGCAACATGTAAAATGGAAATAACTGAATATAAGTGCAAGTATCTAATAACTGTACTTGTACAGTAGCTACATCAGTTAACATACTACTTTCCACCCCTGGTGTTTGGTATTAATGGAGGTCTATCAGTCACATGATAACTGTCATGTGATCAAAGGAACCCTGTAACAGCCTCATTATTATTTTATTAATTATCATTTAATGTAAAACACATGTTCTGCATGAAAAACACCATCTCAAGTAAATATATGCTTATATGGGCAAAAAAAAATCATAAATCTAATCCCTGCCAGTAAGGGGGCTCAATCCACTGACTTGGCATACATGTCTCCCAGCTCTCAAAAAGGCACCAAAAAATGTTAGAAAAATTTCTTCAACAAAAACTACGGAGTGTACGGACTTAAAAATGCCACATGGGGGAACATAAATATTGCACAGTTATGTTTTCATTTTTCTTCCATTTTCTTCCTCTTTCCACATTTTCTCTTTCTCCTCCCACTCATCCACACTATTGCTGATGAATTTTGTTCTCCTTGTGTTGGGCTTAAGAAGGCAGAAACATCAGATTGTGAAAAAGCAGTGTAATCAAATGTATGTGACGTTTCAAATAAATATTTAAGCAGTCGTGCTTTTGATGTATATTTGGATGTGGTAATATTGGAGAGAGACATTTACAGAACATGTAAAGGTAATTTTGACTTTTGAGATTTCATAGGCAGAACAGGTTACAAATGCTGTATTTCAAACAGATGGATTAGTTGTATAAATGTGTAATTTAATAATGGTGGCTCAATGGGTAGAACATCTGGCTGGGATGCAGAAGTTTCCTGGTTTGAATCCCAACCCAGCCGCCTGGTGTGTCCTTGAGCAAGACGCCCAGAACTAGTTCGTTGTAACGTGTATCTGAAATGTTGTAAATTGCTTTGGATGAAAGCATCTGGTAAATGTATTGCACAATGCTTTAAATTGAATTTTCTTACAGATGTTAATATATAGTTATTTTTTACATTGTAGGTTTTTTGTGGAATTTTTCAGACTACACAGTTTATGATTTTAAAAGTTTATTAAAATGAAATATAATGAATATCTTTGAGGAAACAGACTCCTCACAGAATTCAGAAAGCTTTCTGATGCAAGCACAGCAGATTAATTATAATCATGACAGTTGCCCCCCTTCCCCCAGTTCCTGTTTCCATGTATTTTGTTCTTTCTCTTAGTGGTGTCACACATATTCATCACATACATTTAGCTTAAAAACAAGAACTATCACTTTGTTACAAGTTAACCTGCCCTCTGAGACAGACAAGTTTACCAGTTCTCATATTTTACCCCAGAGTGAGGATAACGGTCAAGGCATCCTTGCTATTTTTATTATATCGAGAGGAAACACATTGTTAGGCAAGACAAGTGCAGTTATTACATCTTCAGCATTCAACAGTTCCATTTGTCATATGAGAAAGCAAATCAGCAAATAATCAATTTTCATCACACAGGTTTCAATGGGCTGGTAAATATTTATGACGCCACAGCGTGGACATCAGAAGTAACCGAACCTCAGTCACAGTTTGTACATAAAGGTCACTTCATGTCAGCTGACCCAGAGGCTGAATGCAGCCCAACATTTGTCACGACCCACACGTGGCACCCATGGAGACACAGGACCGTGTTTTTCAGCGGGCACGGACGGGTCCCTACATGTTTGGGGCTGGGTCGACAAAGAACAGCATACGCTTCTGTAACTTCAGAGGCTGAAATTCGAGACTATATAATAACGCATTGCTAATATTGTGTTTTGTAAGGTGGTCATTGGAATATTGCTATTAACACTGAACCATTTTGTAATAAGACTTCTAAAGTTCTGTTGTGAACTGTTTTATATTTTTTTGTTCAGAACTAAACTGAAGTATCAGTGATTATGGTTTCACAATGAAAATTTAAAAATATAGCAATTTATCAAAACGGTAAAATTGCTTTATGTGTAATTCATCCATGTATTTACTTACAGGTCCAAAACATGCTCAGAGAGGGCCTTCATATTGCCTTTTAGCTGTTAAAGGTACAGTGAGTTGATATGTGTTCGGTGACCTAGAACACAGTGAAGACAGTACAGCCCTGTGTATTTGACAGCATGTCTGGGAAATGAGTGATAATGAAAGAGTAACTTTTGAAGTTACCTTTAGAAATTAGCTGAATTGAGTGAATTTTATAGTTCTGCATTTGTGAAACACATTCTTTGTGTTACTGTATAAAGGTATCAGTTATTTTGTTGCATCTAACAATTCTCAAATACTAAAAATCATAAAATCAATCTGCTCAACTTCACTGTTCTCACCACATTCTAGCAAACAGCCAAAGAGTCCCTTATCTGCACAGTAGGTCAGGTCAGAATAGCCACTGGGGCCCTCGTTTATGATCCAGGGACCCTCCCAGCCAGAAGTATCAGATGGATTTCTGTTCAGATACACCCCTAGATCTCTCCTCTTACATTTTGTGGGGTGAGAAAACAGCAGCCATGTGTTTGTGGTCGAGCCGACGGCCATCTCTCCGTCTTGGTGCCCTGGGATTGATCCTAGCCCTGGAAAGGCTATCACGCTACCCTGGCAGCCCTTGGGCTGTTCCACCAGTGCCTGTGCACAGCGGACTGTATCAAAGTTGATTTTGTTGCTGTCCCCTAGAGCCTCCACTCTCACTTTGCAACAACATCCAGTATTTCGAGCATTGCAGTACACTTGGTTTCCGTGTGTGTTGTCAACAATTTCTGCCATTTCACACTCACATGAATTATTCTCAATTTTCTCACCAAGAAGCCAGGTGTTGCCACTGTCAGTGCTATAGAAGTAAAAGGCGTGAGGGTGTACACATGACAGACAGGGAAAGCAAGTGCACCTACAATGGACATAGTAGGTATAAGCAGGAATGATCAGCTTCCCACTCTCCAACTGAACACCGTGTCCTGGTCCAACAGCAAATGTGGCCCAGTCTTTGATTTTTTCTCCGATTACGCTCTCTGTTAAGTCAACTGTTTCTTTCCAGCTTTTTCCTTTGTCTTCGCTGCAAACATAACACAGCTTGGCAGCGTTCTTGCCTTCGCATATCTGTCGGCATTCCGATATTTCGCTCGGGACACAGATGAAAAAAAGGAAGAGTTTTTTCGTTTCCTTGTCGTATACTGGGCAGGGATTCATGGTACGGTGCTGCGGTAAAGTCGCTGAATGCAGCTCCTGTTTGGGAGACCACTAGAAAATGAAATAAATACATAGGACTGGTTTTGGCAGACAGAATAGAAACAGAATGGGTCGGCAGAGAAAAATCTATTATTTTTACACTCGAGGCACTAAAGTACCCAAAGTAGGGAAGGGGTGATGTACTTTTAAAATAAATAAATAAAAAGACAAATTATTACCTCCACTGATCCGTTTGAAAACGTGCCCTTCTGCATCATGAGGATTTTCGCATCACTATCATTTGGAGAGGATCGCTTCTCCGCAAAAGCCAGGAACATCTGGTCTTCCTCAATGTAGATCAGCGACGGGATTCTGTAAGTTGTGCCTCCATTCTTCTCCTGCTGGAACAGTGCTGTTCTCTCTTGTGGCTGTATTGTACGTGGTTGTGCATTACCCATTTCTACAATGTGTTACTTTACATATAATTGGCTGCAAATAAAATGAAAAATATAAAATGAGATAAAAGTGTTATGAATTAACACAGCAAAATATAAGTTATATGCCGTTGTGTTGATGTGCTGCAATGTTGCGGGTAAGGGTAGTCCTGGAAATAAAACGAGGGAGACCACGATACTTTAAAGCTCTTAATTAGTCTCTGTGCAAAAAGGCATTCACTTTAAGACATTCAACAGCGACCAAACATCAGTGAGACAGAGAGAGCCCCGAACCACAACACGCAAGCAGTTTTATACATCTCTAGCTCCGCCTAATGTGAGACATACTGTAATCTGCCCTACCATTCGTTTGGCTCAGTAAAAGTACCTCATTTACCCTGTTCCTGTTTCCACATATTGTTCTTCTCCCTGGTGGTTTCACACATAAACGTTTATCAAAGGGTTCTGTCAAACGTTTATCAGTTCTCATACACTTTGCCCCAGAGTGCGGACAAGGGTCAAGATATCGTCGCTATTCTTACTATATCAAAAGGAAACATGTTATGCGAGATAGCCGCAGTAGTTATTTCATTTTCAGCATTCAACAGGTCCATTTGTAACATGAAAAAGCAGATAATCAGAAAGTCATAAATTTTTATCAAAATATAACCCAGCGCTGTGGTCTAATAAGGGTACACCACTGGCGTGGCGCTAAGGTACTGGAACTTGTGTGATTTCCTACACATTCTGTACTCAGAATTACTGTGTATGGGTACTGATAAGCTTCAGAAAGGTAAAACATTGTGTTGCACAAATAGTGAAACATTAACTACAGGGAAAGCAAAAGAGATCTGTAAGATATATTTATATAATTATTCCGGGATCCGAGAAAAGTATTTGCTGATTTGCTTTCTCATATTCCAAATGGAACTGTTGAATGCTGAAGATGTAATAATCACTGCTGCACTTGTCTTGCCTAACAATGTGTTTCTTTCACTCTTTGCACAAAAATATTCATTATATTTCATGTTAATAAACTTTTAAAATCATAAACTGTCTGGTCTCAATAATTGCACAACAAAACCTACAACTGAAAAAATAACTACGTATTAACATCTGTAAGAACATTCAATTTTATATGTATTTTAAGTCTCATGATTCTTGAAGTATTGTGCATTACATTTATCAGATGCATTTATCCAAAGTGACTTACAACATTTCATATACGTGTTACAATGAGTTAGCACTGGGTGTCTTGCTTGAGGACACACCTGGTGGCTGGGCTGGCCTTCAAACCTGAAGGCTTCCATATTTTAGTCTGATGTTCTACCCATTGAGCCACCAGAACTCAGCAAGAAATACTGTATATTTTATTCTGCTACATTTATCTGACATAATTTTTTGTAACTAGACAGGTGGATGTGATCTACTCATAAGAAGCTTGTTCAAGTAAATCAACTTGTAGCCAGTATCTGTTATAAATAACATGTCAGACCTTGACTTTCTAAACCCTTAAACTTTCTGATTATTTAAGTTAATATGAAAATATCACAGATTTTCTATGTGCTCTCAAATTTTTGAACCCCACTGTACACACAAAAAACCATTTTTACAATTGAACAATTGATAATTATGTGGCTTTTTAAAAAGTGTGAATTTCACATTTTCAGGGTTTTAAAAAGCTTTATGAATGGGTATCTTTGTGCAAAGAGGCTCTGCAACCGAAACAGGAAAGTCATAGAGCCCCGAATGCAAGCACAGCATATTATTATTTATAGACAATACAACAGAAGCAGCCACAGCCCCTCCCTTCTACTGAATGTTCTGCTCATCCCCCCTCCCTCTCTCTCTCTCTCTCTCTCTCTCTCTCTCTCTCTCTCTCTCTCACAAACACTTTGTAGAGAAAACTGATTTCAAGAAAACAGA
>JABJVR010005351.1:0-13641 GCA_025773905.1 Chitala chitala | reverse complement strand
TGAGGATGGAGCTGCCAGACAGGAGAAGAGGAAGGCCAAAGAGGAGGTTCATGGATGTAGTGAGGGAGGACATGAGACAGGTTGTGGTGGCAGAGGAAGTTGCAGAGAACAGGTTGGTATGGAGAAGATGGAGAAGACCCCTAGAGGGAGCAGCCAAAAGAAGAAGAAGAATAAGAAGCACTTCTATTAGATCGGACTACACAGGCCATCCCCACATGGATCAGTGAGCCTTGGCTGCTCATGACCCCGTCGCTGGTTCACCAGTTTTCCTTCCTTGGACCACTATCAGTAGGTCCTGACCATTGCAGACCAGGAACATCCCACAACAGCTGCAATTTTGGAGTTGTTATGACCCAGTCATCTAGCCGTCCCAATTTGGCCCTTGTCAGTCCATAAAATACTTACATTTTTCTGTTTCCAATACATCAACTTCAGGAACAAAATGTTCACTTGCTGCCTAACATAGCCTACCCAGGTGCCATTGTACAATGTAACCAATGTTATTCAATTCACTTATTATGGCTGATCAATGTTTGTTTACATTTATTCATCTAAAATGTTTTTGTTTCAACTTTGCATTGACTACTTGAATGTGCAGTACATTATACAGTATTTGCTGTTGCTCAGTAAACAGCCCTTAACTTCTATGCATATGTTTTGTGAAGTTTATTTACTTTACATAAATAAAGTTTATATAATTTTTGAACTGTTTAATGAAATGAAATGAAATGACTTATTTGCAGTTCTTAATTCCACCACATAATATATACTGTATATAGTTACTAGAGCTTTTGTGAATTACCATATTTTTTGTCTGGTTTCTGGTACAATCCTTCTTTATTAATTTAAATACGTTCAGTTTTTAAACACTGTTAACAGCCTTTGGAGAAACTAGTCAATATAAGGATATATTTCAGTCTCTGGGTGTAATTCATTTGCTTATACAAATGCTATTTCTTAAATGAGAGTGTATACTTTTGCAGTTTATGTAATGAATGCATTGTGAGGTGGGCGAGGTGGCTGTGTGACCATCTTCTTCTACCTCAGGGGACAGCAGGTGACATGCTCATTAATCTACCAGACTGTTGAATCATGCCACCTGTTCCTAATTTCCTCATCATTAATTTTTATTCCATATAGATACCATTCTTTGGTAGCTAAAAGAAAGACCACATTTTTGTTTTTGTTTCTTGCTCTTTAAATGTATTTTCATCTGAAACACAAGCCATTTTTTGTGTGTAGTCCCAGGTGTTTTCTTGTTAGCCTTCCTCCCCTCCATGACACAGCCGCGCCTCCGTGACACAGCCTCCCCTCCATGACACAGCTGCCTGTCCATGACACAACCACCCCTCCGTGACACATCTGCCCCTCTGTGACACAGCCCCCCTAAATGACACAGCCGCCCCTCCATAACATAGCCATCCCACCGTGACACAGCCTCCCCTCTCTCATGACTCTCCTCCCCAGACCCAGCTTCCGTGTCTCTTTTGTGCGCTGTTAAACATATGGAGGATAACAGCATAAAAGGCAAATTGTTAATAACTGGAACAATCAGTACACAATGTTTCTCGCTTTTATGTAATTAGGTTTTCATTTTTTATGTTAAATTGATAGTCTTGAGTTATTGACATTCTAAAGGCTGTCTGATGAGTAATACAGTGTGACTTGCACAGAAATCAACACTGCACACTCCTGAGCATGTCTACATGGTCACCTGTGGCGGCTACATGTGCAGTTACCAAGATGCACCTGTCATTGCATCAGCCCGTCAGATCCAAGAGCTCTTCTCAGAGGAGGCAGGATTATTGAACACTTGGAAGCAGTGGACCTTCTGGTGGTGCCTCAGACATTTATGCAAATGACAACCGTACACACCTGTCACTTGTCTCCCAGAGGAATAGACGACAGGTTCTCTCCTTAAGAAATGGACCCCTGCCAATCAGCAGAAACGAATGTTTTCTTATGTTGGAATGCCCAGTTAGATGGTTAAATGGAACACTACTGTGTTTTTATTGAAAATGCCAATCTCGATTACCCAACACAGATTTCCTCCCCCCTCCAACACTGTCAGCTAGGCATCTGAGGCCTTCTTTTTCCACTCAGCAGGAGTATCTGAAAGAGTGACCTTTTTAATGAAAGAAAGTTTTGGCATCACTGTGGGGAATGATTCTAGCAGTACATGATTTTTCATCATAGCACTATCAACACATTTGCTCTTTAACACCGCAATGAGTAGGAGTCTTGCTTGTGTTTTTTTTATTGCATGTGTTGCTGAAGTATGTCATAATTTAGCCGAATAAACAGAACTATAACTTCAAATCAAAACATGAAGCCGTTTGCCACTGGACAGGACCAAGGAACTGCTTTGATGAATCTGTGTGATTCCAAATTCATGATGCAGAAACCAGATTTTGTTGACATCATCTGCTGTGGAAAAGAAGCACTGACATATTCAGAGGGCCTTGTTATCAGTCTGTGACATACCGTTTAGCATACGTTGAGTTTAAACATGTTTGTGAGGTGTGCTGGCAGAAGTAACAATAGCTGAACAGCAAAAATTGTAATTTACACATCCTGGAAATCGTTTTTCTTATGATCATTAACTAGTCAATAATTCTTACTCCTGGTTCCTCTCAGAGTGTACAGTAGTGTTAAAACTATCAGTTTTCAACATAAAGTCCAGATACCCTGATTTTAAATTTACTCCTTTTGTTTTATGATAGTTGTGGGTGATTTTGGGTGGGGTGGAAGGTTAGGATATAAATAATTTTAAAAAGTAATTGAGGAAGAACACTGTACAAAGCATTACAAATAGAGACAGAAGGAAAAGCCATTATAGTGAAACCCCCCAGGCTAGTAAACTGGAAAATCCAAAAGCAATTCACATCTGGTGCCTAAAGGTGCAAATTTGTGAACGATCAAAAAGAAATAAAGGCAACATGAGAAATTTATAGGATAACAGATTACCTAAACAACGGCGACAGGGCCATGGATCAAAAGCAAGGTCAAACGCTCTGTGTTATGACATCATAATTGAAGAGAGGTTTGATGATGATACTGTGTTTGATGATACTAAGTCCTGGAGGTCCACAGTGAGTTCAGGGTTTTGCTTCATCCAATTAGTGCTCTTAATTGAATGGTAATATCAATTAAACATTATTGACTTTTTCTGTGTAATTACTGTGTCAATTCAGAAATATCATTAAGCTTTATTCAGTTTTAATAAGGATTTTAAAGCATGTCAAGGGTGCTTCGTAACCTTTAACAGTTGTGGTATATTTTAATCCATTTCTTCTTAATAATCACTTAAGACTCATCTCCTGATTAAGCATTCTTTGTCATTGGCACCCGTTTCTGCTGTTCATTAATGATTACAATTTGAATACAATTAATGATTGCAGGTTTGAATAAAATATACTGAATTATCCAGACATTTTCTGCTGTGATTCTGGTGTTAGAGTTATATTGTGTAATTTACATATTTTTGTTACAGTTCTTAAAGCACAAGAGTCTCACTTGAAACTTTTTTCTTTGTAACTAATTTTCTCAATAAATGAAAAAAACTGAGCACACACAGATGGAAATGAGCAGGAAGGATGAAAAGAAACAACAGTGTAATTGATATTTAATTAAGACAGTGGTCTAATTAAATTGAATGAACTTGCCTGAACAAAAACCTGCACCCAATCTCCCATTCCAGAATAGTGACTGCCCACCCCTGGATTGAAGGAAACACATACCTAGAATGCAATATTAAGATATCAGATTTTTTTCTTTCTTTTAAAATTTCTCTCATGTGGGAACATCTCCTGATGAAACACAATAATAGTGGTAGCCCAAAAGTGAATTTATAATTAAATTTTCCAGTGTTGCATTACAGAATTTTATAGTAATAAATCAAGATGCTTTCATATCCAAATACTAAAAGGATGTCTATCCTTTTCTCCATATAAAATGTGCTTTGTTTTGATGTGCTGTTTTTATATTTTTACAGTACAAACAGATGATGTCTCATGTTGTCTGATCTTCACTGAAGAACTGGGCTTTATCAAAACTGGCTTTGGGATTTTCCAGAACTACCAACGTGTTTCAAGTTTTACGTGATGCAGTAAAGTAATTTTATGACATGGTACAGCTATTTATGTTTTTAGAAATCCTGAATTGTTACATGAATGTATGACTATATTTGTAGTTTTGAGTTCTTTGCCATGATGATGGGATGTTGGCAGCTGGCTTGTCCATACCCCAGTATACTTGCTGTGATGTGCAGTCAGGTGTTTAGCATTTATCATTGTTGAATGATTATTAAGTCTTCTTCTTCTGCTTCCTCTTTTGGCTGCTCCCTCTAGGGGTCACCACAGCGGATCATCCTTCTCCATGCCAACCTATTCTCTGCAACTTCCTTTGTCACCCCAACCTCTCTCATGTCCTCCGTCACTACATCCATGAACCTCCTCTTTGGCCTTCCTCTTCTCCTCCTTGAGTCTGGCAGCTCAATCCTCAGCATTCTTTTCCCTATATACTCTGTCTTGGTCCTCTGCAGGTGTCCAAACCATCTAAGTCTCGCCTCTCTCACTTTGTCTCCGAACCGTCCTACCTGTGCTGTCCCCCTAATATGCTCATTTTTAATCTCGTCACTCCCAATGAAAACCTCAGCATCTTCAGCTCTGCTACCTCCAACTCTGCCTCCGGTCTTTTTGTCAGTGCCACTGTCTGCAGCCCATACAACATATCTGGTCTCACTACCGTCTTGTAAACCTTCCCTTTCGCTCTTGCAGCTACCCTTCTATTGCAGATCACTCCTGACACTCTTCTCCACCCACTCCATCTTGCCTGTACTCTTCTTCACTTATATACTATACTCCCCATTACTTTAAAGGGTTGGGCCTAAATATTTGAACTCGTTCACCTTCGCTACCTCTGTTCCTTGCAGTTGCACCATTCCACCACCCTCTCTCTCATTTACACACATGTACTCTGTCTTGCTCCTACTGACTAACATTCCCATTCTCCCCAGTGCACACCTCCGCCTCTTCAGGTTCATTTCCACCTGTTCCCTACTTTTTCTACAGATCACGATGTCATCGGCAAACATCATAGTACATGAATTGATAAGTAAATTGCCAAAACATTCCCCTTCATTGACTTTATCTAAGATTTCTTCTAAATGCTTCTGGTGAATAATTGTGTAATATTTAATCTTTAAGATTATCTACGCCATGAATTACAAAACAAAAATTTCTTAGACGCATGCTTGGTAAATAACTAAATGACAAATCCTGGTTGAAGTTTCAGATGAATCAATTTTAAATTGTTATTATATTGCATTACCTGATAATGGAATAACTACTTCCGTCCTTTGTAATTCCTTAATTACTTAATTGACTGAGTGGATGATGAATTAGGATGAACAGCAGTTTTTGCTATTTTTGTTTGATAGGCACACGTAAATCAGATAAAGTCTTTTTGGTCTCCTGAAGTTTTAAAAGGACTATTAAATAGTAAGTGTGCTTCAACATTGAATGTAGGTCAGTTGTTTTTGGCCAGTTACTTAATTGAGGCAGGGGCAGCTTTAACGCTTCCTGTCTACTCCACTGCAGATTTTTAATCTTGCCTAATAAAGTTTGCTCACATCCATTAAGAGACAGGAAATTTAATGGTCACATGTATTAACTGTACCTGAGAGAACTTTTTTAAGTGTCTAGATTGAACCTGTCAGTATCATAGGTTATTGAATCAGCTCACAGAGAAAGTCACGTGTTCAACCAATGATGGTGACAAGGGCCAACACCTATGGAACGTTTCCAGCCTAGCTGTACATCTGAGGACCAGGTGACCTGGCGGTAACACTATCTGCCTTTCCCTGGCACTCTCTAACAGCGGTACTCCTGTAGAGCACAGCTCATTACATAGAGGTCAGTGTGGTGCAGCTCAGGGCCTGGAGCACAGTCTCTGGGAAACCTGATCTTAGCTGGTGAGAGTGATTCAGAATCCTCACATACTATAAAACATCAGTGCTCAAATGGTTTGAACTCATGGCTATGCTAAAAATAAGTGCACTTAGATCTGTTTATTAAGCAAGTAACTTTGTTTACATAACAGCTTTACAGAGCAGAGTGACAAAGTACTTTCCAGGAAAAAGGAGTAACATGCACAGATCATTTTAAACTTAAATTTAGCTACATTTAGCATCAGTAGCTGCTGTATTTAAACTTAAGGCAGATGAAGTGAGAAGGACCATAGTTTGTGTAGTGTTCAAACAGGCTCTTCACTTTGGCAAAGAGGAGGGACTGACAACAAATTTTTAAAAGTGTTTTTATTACAGGTATATTTTAAATATATTTTTTTAATAAATGTTTCATGATAACATGAAAAAAAAGACAAGCACATGGGTACAGATCCATGAAATGTGCACGGTGACCATCCTGAAAGCGAAAACACCTGGCATGAACTGGTACCCATACATACAAAAAGATGAGCCACACTGGGTGACTTCTCTAGCAAGGCAGTAGAAAAAAAGGAGAATCTGAAGAAAATGTGTGGGAATTAATGTTTAATGACTTTGTACAATGATAAAAAAAAAAAACATTTCAGTTTCCACGTTATGCACTTTATAATTATGTTTGTTTTACACTATCCACAGAAATAATGCAAAGAAAATGAACTGTGTAGCCAGTATCGTGGATGTTTGTTAATGTGTTTTGGAAAAGCTTGACAGTTTGCTTCAGACTTGCTCTTTCAGTTCTACACTTTGCTGTCTCTCTCTGCTCTGAGGCTGTCTCTTTTGTGTCTGTTGCTGTACAGATGTTTACACCTGCCTGAAGTGTGGCGCTGGGGAAAGGCGGAATCCTATTAAAGCTGTCTCTGTGCCTGGCAGTTGTGGGAGATGGACTCCATTGTTCACCGATGGCTCTGAGGGAGCAGCATCCATGTGTTGCCTGTTCATTCTTGCTGGACAGATTATGCATTAAGATTCTGTTGCCTAAGAGACAATCCTGCAACATTATTCTAGAGGATATACCTGAATGTCATCACTTTATTTCTCCAGAACACAAGAAAAGTGCTAGAATTTTTTCCAACTGTCAATAAGGTCTTCTGTTCTGAGGTTTGAGGGACTACGAAGAAAAGTACACTTTGTCTGTAGTCATTTCTTCCTTAATTACCAACAGTAATCTACAGTGAGGCTTTTATTGAGTGTAATTTACAGCTGAGAGCAAACAATTTGACATTGTTATCTATTTATGCTAACAGAAATTTCTTTCTGGTACATTTTACATTAAAAGCTTTTCTTCTAAATTCAACTGCTGTGCCCCTTGTGGGAGCAGACGACACCAGCTGTTTAACCATGTAACGTTCAGTGAGTGAGTGGAGCAAAGGCGAGGGCAGGTCTAAACACAGGAAGGCAGGACGGACGGCAGAACTGGTAGCTGCATGGCTGGCAACTTCTGGAGTACAGGCAAAAGAGGCAGGTGCTGGACCAGCAGCAGGGCAAGAGGCTGGGCTGGGGGGCAAGAGGTTAGACCAAAGGCAGAACAAGAAACAGCTGGGTAGAAGATGAGGGAAGTGAGAGAGGCAACAAGGGCATCCGAACTGGCAATGAGGCCAGCCTGGCAGGCAACGAGAATGTATTGCTATGAATGCAAAATGCCTTCTGTAGGCTTGGCTTTCAAACCTAAACTTTTAAATTAGCTTTTCAGTTTTCATCTCAAACGTAGCGCCAAATATGCAATTACTATATTCATTCTAATAATGTATAGTATATAAAAAATAAAATAATAATAATAATAATTATTATTACTATTATTAATAATAATCATAAATACATGTTACAAACTGTAATTGCCTTTTGGTTCATGTTCATATACACAGATGTTTTTATTTATATACAGTTCATTTCAAAATTAGCACTATTATTATTGTTATTATTATTATTAATAATAATAATAATAATAATATGGTTGCATTAAAAATCAAGGGTGGTGTTTGATACAGAAAAATGTTTAGCACTGTATGTAACTTCATCATTGTCCCACACTTCCTAGTGACCTCCATGGGGCGATAAGTCACAAACAAGCTGGTTTCTTGGCAATCTTCAGAAGTAATTGCACATTGAGCTCAGAAAGACTCCTTTTAGGGCACTTTGTGACAGTTCCCAGCAAGATGAATGAGCAATTTCCCCACTTGCCACAAGCCCTGAATGTTAGGCAGGAAGGGGGAGGCAGAATGCGATTTACGTCATGGTGCCCGCCGGGTGGGGTGCCTAGCGACTGTGTCCTCAGAGACCTCACGCATTCTCAGGGCGTGAAAATAAAGTGCTTAAAGAGCTGTGTGGAAATGGGCCCCACAAAAGCCTGTTACAGTGAGCTGCTGCAGTGCTGTGAGCTGGCCTTTTGTGCTTCCTCTCAGGTTCTCCAAACCAGCTGTTTTTCAGCACTTACATGCTGTTCGTTGCCCTCTGCTCGTGTAACGCCCCCTCCCTTCCTGTGGGCCAGCCTGCCAAGACTAATCAGCATGCTGCTTCTGGATTAGGCATGTGTTGGTCACTACTGAGGTGGTATAAATTCCACCGCCACCGCCCCCCCCCCCCTCCCCGCATAGACTGCAATGTCATAAAACTGTCCTCATCTTCCGGTAACTAGGGGACATGCTCTCCCGCACAGCTATATGAGAGTGCAATCCTAATTAGAACTTCGTTTTTCGTGGCACACGATGACCTAAACATTTGTGAAGCATCATCAGAGTGTTTTAAGATTAATATCTCTGGTGATGCCTGCAGACACAGAGACCTAAACCAAATGTCGATGTTTTGGTTACGGTATATCAAGGTATCACTAAAGTTCACAATAATTAAACATGATTAATGAATGATTATATAATTAAAGTGTGTTGAGGTGTTTTCTGTGTTTTTGATTGAATTTGTTTAGTTACATTTGGCTGAAGCCGTTAAGATATAGGTCAATATAGTTGTCCTTCGTTCATCATATGTTTATGGCCTTTATGAAAAAAAAGAAGCATCAGAACAAGATCATTATGCTCTTCACTGCTTTCAGGATTAAATTCTCTTCTGATAACTGCCATAAGACACAAACCATCTTACCTTAGCAACTGCCATTTTTGCAGAAGGAAAATATAAGTCAATGTTTTCTTGCCTTGTGATGTGTAAATGTTATACGGGATGAACTCAGAACACAGTAATGGACTCCTGTGGTTGTATCTTTTACCTTCAGTGATCTGTTTTAGGAGTTTGGTAACCTTGCTAATTAAGGCACAGCCAATCTGCTAACGTTGAAATCTGATTTCTCATTATGTTATAATGTGTTTTTACACGGTCATATACCGGGCACACAGACGACTTCATATTGATGTTCACAGTTAAGTAGTTCTCTGCTGTATAATGTTAGCATGTCCATGGGGCTTTGGCCGATAGTTGACCTGGACCCCCAGAGAATGTTTTTCTCCACACTGGAGTTTTTAGTTCCTCTCTCTCATATTGGCATCTGGCTTTAATTTTAACATTACCTATGTATTGTTTTGTATTCCATTTCTTGTAAAGTGGTTTGGGGAAACTCTGTTAAGAAATGAATGAATTCAATTGAAATACATTGAATTCAGTGAAAATAACAATTATTTCAAATCCAACTTGAATAAATTTAATAGCAGCCGCATCTGCAACTCTTAATGCAGATAATTATATGAATAATTTAGACAGATCCATAGCAAATCAAAGTGAAAAAATATGTTTGTCTATTTGTTTATATCATACAGCAACTATATATTTGTATTATTCAGCAACTTGCTATTGCTCAATGCAGCATTCCACAGGGAGATTTTCAGTAGCTCTAATGTCTATAAACTATTTTAGAATTTGGGTTACTTTTCCTAAAGCTGCCACTGCAAAAGCAACATTTAAAAAAAAGCAACAAAAACAGATTTTACCTGAGGGCAAAACAAGCAGTTAAAATTGTTCCTTAACCATTTCTAGTATATTTATACGTCCCCAAAATCCTGGAAAGGTACTGTGTGTGTGTTTAAGATCCATGTGAGAAGAAGAAAAGAAGATGTTTTCTGTATTATGCTAAGGAACTGCATATGTATAGTTAATCTCAGTCTGTTGAAATTGCAGTGTTGGTCTCAAAAAGCAAGCTGTGAAAAATGACAGTTAATATCTGTGGTTTTTTTTTTTGTAATTTATCTGCCACTTACATTTTCCCCTCTAAAATTTACCCCCTGATAATAGAAAATGATAATATCGTATGTGACAAATTCCCAGAGAAGTGTGTTGCTTTGAAGCATAATTAATAATATATTTTTTTAAATCATTATAACAACACGTATACCTTTGAGATCTTATTCTATGCAGTAGTTTCCCCCATCTTTTTAGTTTTGCTCTACAGCTGTGCATTGAAGGACTGACTGTGTTTAAAAGTAAGAAACATGTATTATAACACAAAACTTTGATCTGGCTGTTATAATTTTCTATGGTTTCAGATCAGAATGTGGTGTAGAGAAGATAGCAGAAGTGTAATTAAATCTATTAATTATGCAGAAGCTGTTGGAATTACATCCGTTATTTGTAAAATCCACTTATTTTTCAACAACAACACTTCTCTGTTCAAAACAAAAACAAATCATAATCAATTTTGCAGCTGAGTAGAATTAATGTTAATTAAACCTTTTCAGACACAGACTAAAACCATCCAAAACAATCAGTACAAAAAATAAACCAGACATTAAAGTGGAAAACTCCAAGAAAAAGACACACAAGTCCACATGCTTGAGTACGTTAATATAACACAGAGATGTGAAACCAAGTGCCAGATCAAGTTGTGCAAAATTCAATATTCAATAATTGTACCTCATTCAGATAATGAATTGGAATTTAGATTTTATTGACCACACCCCTAAAGATGTTGAACTAGAATTTAGAATTGGAGCAAAAAAATTTTATTCAGAGCTGTTGTGGGAGCATCTTGACTGTATGGTACAAAAAGTGCGCACCAAGCCAATTCAGCTTGTGGGAGGTGATTCCGGAAGGATGGGGTGAAACTTCTGCAGATTATCTCAAGAATTTGATGACTAAAATGTGAAAGGTTGGGAAGGCTGTGATTGCAACAGACGGAGGATCCTTTGATGAAAGCAAAGTTTGAAGCAAAAAATAATTTAAAGCTGAAATTTATATTTTAACCTTGTCAGTGTCTTGACTATACTTTCTATTCATTTTGCAAGTTATTTGATGAATAAAAATACGAATTTTCATGAAAAATCACATGGAATCATGATAACAAAAGGCAGAGGATGAACAAGCACACCGTAAACATGAAGAAAAACTCCAAAGTAAGATGGCAAGGCACCACAATCTGGCAAACATGCTGCTAGAAGAACGTTTGACTGTGCAGTTGTTTTGCATCTACCCAGCTGACCATAATAAAGAAACTTTGCAGCTTGTTTGCAAGAACGATGCAGTACAGCACATGTCCTGCCAAGATGAGAGCTAAACCCATTTCCACTTTCCACAGCAGATATAAATCTAACACTGTTACAAAAAAAATAAAATCTGAACTATGGTGAATATGGTATTTGACTGTGTTATTCACTCATTATATGGATGGCCTTCCTTTTACTAAGAATCATCTTTGATTACCCCATAAATCCAGTTCTGAACATGCTCATTCAAGCAGACTCAAACAATGTTGCACCTGCAGAAAATGTCACGTTTCTGAAGAAGATTAAAGGCAGCCTTTGAACTACAGTGTTCTCTCAATTTCAGTTTATATCAGATTTGATATAAAAACTCATCTGATTACTTCCACATAACCTGCAGACCTAGTTTTTTTTGCAGCTGAGTAAAGAAAGAAAGACAGAAAAATCTTGGCACAAAGAAGCCTTTCTGGGCTGTGTAACAGTTTACAATTAGCAAAACACTTCAATTGAGTCAGTATTGAAACTTACAGTGAAATGGCAGTGACACCCAAACGCAGTTGGCTGGTGCTTTGTTGTCTAACCAGTCAGAAAACCAGGAAGGTGAATGAGTTGGGGAAAGGTAGGAGCCCACCCCAAAGGAGGGCCCAAGCATGGCCATGGGCGTTAATGGGTGAGAGCTGCACAACTCTAAGTTTCTGGGTTTTAATACAGCCTTGGTTTTGGAAATATATTGCTTTTACATATTTCCATGCAGACATGGAGGTCAACAGCATGCTATGGTTTGCTGCAGTCCTGGGAAATAGTCATGTGATGTAGCACAGCTAAATTCACTCTATATGGTGTGTGAAGGTCTTTTGATGGATTACCATTCAGGGCACTGATTCTAGGGACAGGCTGTATAATTTTTATGTTGCTAAACTGGAAATTTTTTTGAAAACCGAGAATACATAAAAACATAACCCCTAAAGCATCACAAGAAGGTTATGAAACTCACAATCTAGAGGATTGCCTGAATCATTGTGTAGTCCTGCTCCAAAATCCATCTCGTCAAGGCATGGAACTTTAGTACTTAATGTATTCTCTGCACGGTGCTTGCAGCGAGCTCACCTTGTTATAACGTACTTTGTGACAATTTTGTGTGCTTCTGTGACATCAGCCTTTGTACAAAGCCATTGTGTCAGACAGGAGATGAAAAAAGGTGTCTTTATGGAAATGAAACCACAAGTACTTCAAGTCAGCACTGTGACTGTTTTCTTCATCCATTACTGACACAGCACAGCAGTGGCCTTCCAGGCCCTTCTTTGAACACGCGTGTAAATTAAGCATGACATATACGTAAATGATACTGCTTGCATCAAGAGAAACTTACAAATACTATATTTTATGTTGCATGAATATTTTTATTGCTGTTGTGCCAAGCTGGTCTGTTACAGTAATGAAACGATTACGTCTCTGCCAGGATGTTCTAGATATGTCTTTCTGGGGAAGTGCAAAACATTTAACATTAAAAATTTAAATGTAATTTTTAAAATCTAATTTCTGTTTCGATAAGATAGCGCACTAACGCTGCAGCAACATTTTCGCTGACAGATTTGCACACCAGAGGGTGAAATTTGCTGATCAGAAGCATTCACAGAGTGGAAACTGAGAAAGAGTGCGCTAAATTTTTAATAAACTCTAGGAGCAGAACGAGAGCAGGAACAAAGGAAGTGTGAGGAAAATAGGAACAAACAGAAACGTGAAACACATCCCCTGGTTGGTTTTTGGACTGAGAGCCATGCAGTGTTCAGTGTGCATGCACGTAAACTGAGCTGATGATAAGAATGTCCGTAAGAAAGACTTTAGGTCAAGACACCAAACCAGTTTTACCTTTTACAGCTAGCTGTGAGTTTGCTGGATGCTGCAAACGATCCATTAACATGGTGTGGAAAATAAACCTGTCACTACATCACTCCTCGTATGTTTACAAGCGAGCTATTGAAGAAGTCCTCTGAGATCCTGAAACAACAAATCAATACTAGTCTGTCTGCTCCCAACTGAGTGCAGATTACTTATTCATTTAGATAGAGCAGAACCAAGAAAGCTGGGTCATGAATATCCTCTGCTCTGTATGAAACTCCAGTATTACATAACAGCACATTTTAGATACAATTGATGTACACTGCTCAAAAAAATTAAAGGAACACTTTGAAAACACATCAGATCTCAATGGGAAAAAAA
>JABJVR010005350.1:0-13644 GCA_025773905.1 Chitala chitala | reverse complement strand
TCGCGCGCGCGCGCGCGTGTGTGTGTGTGTGTGTGTGTGTGTTTATATATATATATATATATATATATATATATATATATAAGGTGGGAGTGTGAGTCAGACATGGGCAGTCCTGTCCACAGCCATTCCTGATAGCTGTCTTATGTCCACGAGGATTATGCCTTAAATCCAGGGAGGGAGGGAGGGATAGAGATAGAGAAAGAGACAGAGAGAAGGAGAGTGCATACCGACCTCACTCACATACAGACTCACCAGCATGTCATGTCCATATAAACATGTGTGTGCAGTCTATTTGTGTCTGTACACTATTATTTCTGCTGTCTACAGTTTGATGTTGGCTATAACTCAATACTGTGACCAAACTATATACATACCGTATATAATGTGTGTAGCAACACCTTAAATATTGGGTTCAGCTCTTCTCCCCTGGTTCTATGCAGCTGACTGGGGCAGCTATTGTGTATGTGCATTGTGTGGTCACATAGAGGAAATAGTTTGATTCCAGCTAACCAAAGTTAGAGACAATAAAATATGCATCCCCAGATTGTATTTTTTTCTTTTCATTTTTATGGTCGCTGACATAATTTATCTGTATTATACTGAGCAAAGGACTCCCCCCAGTGGGTTGGACTACCCTGGCCTATCAGAGGCTAAACATACTGGAAACCAGTTTCATAGACAAAAACACGTGAATTAAACCTGTTTGGTGATTAATAGTGTGATAATACCACCCACTATACACCTCAGAGTGTTGGTTCTCTCAGCTCTGTTTCGTAGTAAAGTGAAGCTGAAAGATATTTATGCAAGATAAGAATAACAATTTTAGGCAAGAGTCAAAAGCCCAACTGCCCATCATTCAGTCAAAAGCCCATCATTTGGTCAAGCAATGACTGTGTTCTAGCAACGGGCCAGAACATGGTTTGAAGGTCAACTTCAGAATCATGGCAGATGCTGAAAACTCCCACTGGCTGGAACAATTACACCATAAAAAGGGTTATAGTTAAAGTGTAACTAAATCATACTCAGTTAACTGCTGGATCTTTGATGAGGCATCATCTACAGTGCCTTGTGAAAGTATTCACCACACCCCCTTGGCGTTTTTCATTTTTCATTTGATTTACACAACATGCTTATGACTTTGAAGGTGTAAAATATTTTTTATTGTGACACAAACAAAAATTAAGACAAATTGAGCTCAGAACTGTAGACAGGCATCCCACAATATATATCATGTAGACATGGTTAGTATGACTCACAAAAATATGAACAACTGTGATGTTGGAATATAACTCTTAATGAAAACATCTGTCAAGTAATTACATACCACTCTGTCACAATGTATGAAGATGATGTAACATTGCTGACATACCTGGTACCTGGGGAGTCTGTGAGACCTGTGTGTGTGTTTATAAAAAATTAATTCACAGAGGCAGAAACACCTTTTGGTGACATGTATTGAACAACCTGAAACAAAGACGGAGATTTTTTTTTTATCCTGACAGGTACAATCACCTCTCCCCATCTGTCTCTCGAATGATAAATAAGACCCTGTCAAACAGGCTCGTTAAGCAGTTAATTGATTAACTGGATTGAGGACATGTGCTGTGCCTGGTTTTACTCTCCTGGTGGCCTGGTGTGATAATAACAAATATTAATACCTTTTACTGACTTTACAAAACTAGCCAGGTTTGTGTTTTTATTTATTTCTGTTATCCAGTGCATCTACATACATTTTCCCCAGTGTAATTATTTTGGAACAATTATTAATATACATCACATGACAAAATGATTGGGGTAGGTTGCAGTTTTCTCCACTGGACTGTTAATGCAGCAACACAGCATTTGACTTAGACATACAAAAGAAGTGCTATAATGATTTGCATCTTTTGTATAGTTCTTCAGGCAGTATGCCACTTACAGGCCATGATGAGTATATATTCACCAGCTGTTTCTACAAGCCCAGCAGCCCTGACACATCACACCCTTTGAGTCTTCTTTGAAGAAAAAACAAACAATTACTATGACTGCATGTCATAGAGTGTCTTCAATACAAGACACTTGCCAGCATGTTGTTTTCTGTACATTTTTATGATAATCAGTTGCAGTAACTTATCTTGTGTGCATAGTAACTATGCTATAAACCGTTGTGTACTTTGTCCAAGAACTTTAGTCTTACAGAAAGGGGCTGATGGTAGGACAATACTGAGAGCTGAAAGGCTGATCCCAAAACAGCATCAAGATCTGAGAATATCTGATCCCAGGATAGGATTGAAGGCTGTATGACATAACCAAATAAGTCAGATATAGGAAGTCATCCCCAGTGTAAATTAGCCTCTAAAAGCAACATACTCAGTCTCCTTCTCAAATGGACCTGTTTCTCTCCTCTCCTTTCCAAGCACTAGAGTAATAGAGCTCTTCCTATGTATGAACTCTGTGAAAATTTAGTCCTATTTTCTCAACACATGTAGCAGCTCGATGAGTTGTCTGTACTTCCCCATTTTAGTTTTGTCTTAATTTTTTCTTGTTACATGCTCTCTCTCTCTCTCTCTCTCTCTCTCTCTCTCTCTCTCTCTCTCTCTCTCTCTCTCTCTCTCTCTCTCTCTCTCTCGTCGAAGCTCATAGTCACCCAAAGGTCTCTTACTGGAATGGGGGTACAAAACAATAAATATGTATAATTTAAGACAGGTAACAATGGAGGAGAGGAACTCAAATCAAGTGCCAGATGTTGAAAAATATATAGTCCCATATCTACCACTTGCTCTGTAAAAATGTCTCTTTTTAATCTAATAATAACAATTAAATTTTGTTGAAAAGCAAAAAATTTTAGTTAACCTAAATTCACATTTTACAGGTGTTCAACATTATTAATGTAATGGGATTTATGCAGTTTTTGTAGTATTTATGTCAAAATTCTATTTACTGCTTTACATGCTTGATGATAAAATGCATTTTAGATAGCAGAATAGATATTCCCAGTAGCTAGATTGTGTTGGGTGTATTATGCCTACAGTTAATCATGTAACTGTCAGATGCCTACAGTGCTTAGCATAATGCAACCCAAACACCACATACCTCATGTCAACGAGGACATTACCCCTACGACCTTAACCGACCAATAGAGTAGCAGCACCGTTTCCTCCCAGAACACCTCCAATACAAGCCGCGGATGTGCAAAGCTCCCCTGAAGCATGTACATAATTCCTCCACCTTTGAAGAAGGATGAACGTCTCCTGACTATATAGCATGACACCCTTTGGTCCTCATGGCTGTCTTGTCACATCTCATTGAGTGTAAGAATGGCCATGCCTGGCACATGTTCATTACCACAAGCCAGCCATCAGCGGGGACCTCGGAGGGGGAGATGAGGATTAGCTCTGGCTCCTGGTTTCACATTCCCATGGCTGGAGGGGCATAGGCATGGATTCCGGCCCATCTGAGACACTAAGCCTCCATAAACATGTTCAGGATGCTGTAGGGAAGTCAGACCTAGTTTAGCTAGGGAGAACAGAGATGAGATCTGGGGTGGGGATACCTGAAACTATAGGAAGAGGTAGTTGTGTGCAATGTACAAGACTAAAAATAGAATGTACATACAGTACAATATAGTGCAAAATAGTACAGTACAGGACAGGATGGTGTAAACGTCTTACACTGTATACATGTACATATTTTTTAGAAGTTATTCTTATAATGTCACAACTGTGAAAAACATAATGCATTAAGAATACTATTTTTAATCTATCAAATGCCTATGACAAAGTCAACGCAACATAAATAGAAAGGTTAAAGGGAACCTTGTATAGTTTTAATCAACTTTACATCAGCCTTGGGTGTGCATAGCTGGAAAAAGGCAATGACAGAAAATTTCACTCCAAGGCACAGATTTGTAAAGCATCCACTTTACTCTATACAAACATATGCTTCTTCATTCTGCTGTAGGTACAGTGGTCTTCTGTGTGGCGTAAATGTAGTTGCATCTTTCTCTAGTGATAGGAATCAATAAATAAGGATTAAAAGGGTGGTTAAATCTATACAATAACATCACCTGCCCTAGGTTTCAAATCATACTCTGGAATGGACTGTTACATGCTAGGGTCAAATCCTCAACTGGTCCACATTAAAACTATCATACAGACTGTTCAAAGAGTGCTTATGGACCAGAAAGGGCTGTGGGACTTAGATCACAATCAAAGACAAAAGGTCATGAGAGGTCTCTCTTATTACAAAGAAAATGCAGCCACCATTGATTTCTGAAGTTGTCATTGATCCCCCCCTTCCCAAGTATGTGATAGAGACCTGAACTCATTGGTCACTAAATACAGTAACAACACCCATTTAACCCCCTACCAACCAAAACACCATGATTTAGCATGACAGATGTCAGACTAATGACTCTTTATTTGCATTGTAATTGGTGCAATTAGTCCACATTAGAGACAATCATTGCCTAATTCAACAATGGCCTCCAGTATCCCCATTATTAGGACCAGAAAGAGAAGATAAAAGCCACCATTGAGAGAGGAACGTGTTAGAGATGGTCTTGTATGCCAGTTTCAGCGTGGTGTTCAAGCTATGTTGTTTGGATCTACTGAGCAGGTACTGAGGAGGCCAGCTAAAAACTGGCAGGGAACAGGAACAGCAAAGAAGGCGATTAATGCTTAAAAGGTGCAGACAGTGGGAGGTCCAGTTTCCAGGAGGTGCTCTTGCACTTGTTTATAATTGACATAGCAGCCATGGAAATATGGCATTATGTATTTCATAAAATGCTAAAAGTGTATTCCACAGCATTAAAAAATATTCAGTTTTGGATTTAAAATTAATCAGTTCACTTTATCAGTCAAAATTGTCCTTTTTATCAGGTGTTTCTATGAATGATTTTGACAGACATAAAAATGTACAATTTATTATTAAAGTATGGCTGTTTTGTTTTGTTCAAATTACCTGTACTTTAACAAATTTATGCAATTCATCACATACCAATTTTGTTAGAAGGTTTTAGGAAGCTGTGCAGTATTATATAGCTCTCTTACAGTAGCCATGCAGGTATACAGGTAAGCACCTGTGGTGTGTAAGGTGACTGATTAAGATGTTGTTTCCTTTCTTAGTACGTATTGATTTGTTAAAAACGCTCATTGGTGGCTGGGATTGAATGGGGCTGTTGCTGGCTGTGGGACAAGGTGGGGGAAGAGCCTTGTCAATTTGCTCCTCCTCCCTTGCCTGTCAGGACTCTGGCAGCTCTAATTGGGTTAGCTGCGGCCCGATCTAGGGCCGAGGGCCCCGCCGCTACTGCTAATGACAGTCAGCTGAAGGCTCGCTCCCTGGGCTCCAATCACATTTGCCGAGCCTTAACTGGATTAGGGTGAGCAATGGAGGGCTTTTATATCTGCCTCAGCCTCGTTTGTGCCCACCAAACAGAGCTGCAGTGCCCATCGGTGTGGCAGAGGGGGGCAGCTAAATGACCTCCCACCCACACCGCCCTCAGTGCCTTACAGTATCCCACACTGCCCCATGAGTTTCTCCTATCTCTCTTGGTGCTCTATAGCAGCTGATAATCACCTGAAATGTCTTGCAGTCTGTTGCAGCACCACACAATGTTTGCTAAAGTTTTTCAGCCCAGGGTTAAAAATTCCCACAATGCCTTACAACTCCTTGAAATTTCCCACAATGCACTAAAAGGAAGATTTAAAAGTTTCTACAATGCTGCACTTCTCAGTCTTCTGTCACAGTCCTCTCTCCAGCCATAGCACCACATAATGTCTCTATGCAGCATCCCCTGTAATGTCCCATGATCCTTCACAAAGCCCCAGAAAGGCCCACAATTCAACCACCAGAAGGCAGCATAGTGAATGCGTAAACAGCTCTTGACCCTTTATCCAGAAGGAACCTGCTGCTAAAACCATCAGCAAGATTGTTAGGCTGTTGTTAGTTTAAGATGAAAACACTGGACACACACAATAACAAATGATAATTACAATTACAATAATAATAACCCATCACAATTCCAAGCAAGATGTCAGCAAGGGAAGACTGTTCACTCTGTTGGCTGATGCTCTGAAATGGGGGAGGGTGGGAGATGGCAGGCAAAGAGCGAAATGTCACTTAGCTCATTCCCACAGGGCCCCCCCATACTGCTTTTCTCTGTGGCTCAACACCAAACAAAGGGCTGCTCTTTTGTGGCTGTACATCATTGAACAGGACATGTCATCAGGACAAAAGTCCACAATGCACTGCTCTGGCCAACACGTGCGTGCATGAGCATACCTCTCGCCCATACAGGAGATGTCATCAGGACAATGGACCATAATGCACTGGTCTGCCTGAGATACTTGTCCATACTGAAGATGTCAACGGAACAATAGGCTCACAATACAGAGGCCCTGCTGAGATACACACACAAACATATACACAAATATACACAACCCCCTGCAAGCACACACAAATACATAGATATCAGAGAGATTATGTCAAGATAACACAAACTTTTATTAAGGTGGGCATAGGGCTCAATAAAGCCTGCAGGTGGCATGTTAAGTAACACCATGGATATTAAATCGATCCTCTGTGGCCCTGCACTGCCATTTGTAAGCCATTTATTAAACTTGATGGATGGATGTAGAATTCCACCATTTCACTTTCACTAGCTCAAGTCCCAAGGGGACCTGCTGTCATACCTTTGAATAAAGTAAGACACCTATGTGACTGTAATAATCCAGCTAGGAAAATATTTCTTGAATAAAAGTATCACCCAAAGTGCTAAAGAACCTGTAATCTTAATAATGAAAATCTACCCTCAGTGTCTGCCATGCAGGAGGATGAAGGTCAGATCATGTTAATTTTCATCTTGGATGGTTGGCAGACCAGTTTTTAAACACTAATTGTTTAGAACAGAACTGAAGACTGTAGAGAAAGTGAACACTGTTGTTTTCATTCAAACTGGACCCCCCATCACAGTGGCCCTAGCACAACATGGCTGTGCCTGTCACCTGTGCTCCTGGACTCTGTCAGACAGCTGCATGCTGGGTGAAGCTGGACACTGTCACCCCACCTCCCCTTATGGCCATCCTCACCCTCGGTCCTCCCCACCCCTCAGACCTTGTTTTCTATCTTGGTCTAAATTATTGAATTAAGATTTGTGCTTTTACTCTTTCACGCACAGCCAATAAAAAATAAGATAATGTTTTCTTTTCAGTTATTTGCCAGTTTATATTATATATGATACCTTCAGTAACTAGTACACCAAGATAACTGCTTATATGAACCATAATACATAATGCATGAATTTACAGCTACTATTCTCGTCAATCTGATTTCTTTTTTCCATTAATTATGTGCTGTAAAGTTGGTTAATCACAGGTGGCCTTGTGGTAGATCTCAGCACTGATTACAGGGCTGAAACCACTCACTATCAGCACAAGAAATTCCCAGGGACTAGCAGGAGTCATGGCTGAGCTGGACTGCTCTTGGGATACTGGTGCACCTGGGTAAATGGGTGTAGCTCCCCTGTCTAAAGTGCTGCGATGAACAAGCTAGATCTAAACACATAAACAGGGACCTGAAGGTGGGATTGAGCCTAAATGCGAGTTCAATGCAAAAAGTTTATTCCAGGGTAGAGGAACCAAACTATTAGAGAGAGTAGATTTAGGCAGCGGCACAAGCAAAAACCAAACTTAAATACAAACAAGACACAGGGGAAACCATTTCCCATGACAGAATAACAGGGCAGGGCATCAAAATAAGGGAACAAGCTTACTATAGTTATTAGGAGAAGCAACATCTGTCTTCAGGTATATGATGAGAATAAACCAGTTATCAAGAGTCCGTACTGTCTCCATCTGAGGAAGTGAGCACCTGACTAGATTCCTCCTCCAGCCTTCTGTTTTGTGTCTGGGAGAGGACCTTGAGTCCAGTCTATTGGGGACTGTTCATCTCTGTATCTGTCCATCTCTCAGTCTCCCTTTCAGGCAGCCCTGGAGTGACAGCCCGCCAGACACCACACTTTGTCGCCTCCTCTGCAGTCCAGGACAGGATTCCTGGACCAAAATAGGCACTCCTTTGCAGGCCGTGGGAATTGCAGAGGATTGAGACTCAACTACCTTTGAGTGCTCAACCGCTCGCCTGTTCAGTCACCATGCTGGGAGGCAGTTAATCGAACCATGCAGGTGATATCTACACACCTCCTTTAAGATCAAAATTCCACACCTTCTCTGATCCTAGGTCAGCTAAATTTTGGTCAGTGTTTCCTCCTTGTTTTTTCCTGACACTACATCATACTCTTTCATTGGTAAAAGGCAAATTGCAATTTAGATGATTGTTTCAGGATTTGGGTTGGTTGGAAATAAAAAAATATATGATATCATTGCGCCAGATACTGACTATTCAGAACATCCATATGATTTCTTAACACTTTTGCTGAAGGTTCACAACGCAGTAAAAAAATTTATAATATGGTGTAATAAAAAAGTTAAAATGAAAACGTTCAGCTTCACAACTGATTGATCCTTTTTTTCTCTGTGATGTCAGAAAATAGCAACATGCACACAGAACAATCACAGAGGACCCTTGTTGAGATAATGTATCAACATTGCAGACTTCAACTCAACATACTTGAGACTGCTGATGGAAGACTATTATCCTGTTTCACAGCGCAGGGTGTGGGTCTTTTTAAAAACCTGCGTAATCATGGTGGGAAAGTCTTTTGCGAAGGGCCTAGCCTTCACAGACCGCTGATACACTGATACGTGTAAAACTCTTGGCCCCAGGTCGCCCGTCGCCACGGTGATGAAAACAAGCAGAGCGCCCTGCTGGGGTTCCCGTCGATAAACACGCGAGCGGCTGTCACGTTAGACCGCAGGCACTCGAGTAGAGCCGAGGCATTCTAATCCCGCATTGGTTATCTTAATTTTTCTCCCGTGCCCAGTTCTCTGAGGAACGCAGAGCCTTCGTGAGCCTTCAGAAGAAGAGGCTCAGACTCGTGCTCAGGTCTGTAAAAGAGGAACAGCACGTGGGTGATGAGCAAAGCAAAGAGATTCTAATGGGATTGGAGACACTTGCCCACTCGCAGTATCGAGAGGAGAAACTTGTGTCTTTCTGGGCCCTGTTTTGTGGAGGTAAATACACGGCCAAACGCTGTTTAAATTTCTTTGGTATTGTAGTTAGCTTAAGGGAGTGCGTGGGAGCCTGTCCACAGCGCCAGGCCCTCTCACACGATCCCAGAGCAAGATGCTTAAGGATTAGCTCATATCTTCAGGGGAGTCTCTGTTTTTCCTCTGAACCTCCCCCCCACCTCCCAAAGCCCTGCTTCTGCCGACAACGAAGTACCTGGGATTTCTGCGTGGTAATAAATACGAAGAGGTTTATCCTCGACGTAAACACGTCTTTTGGGGCCAGCTCTTTGTGAGAAGTAAAAGATGCGGTTTTATGCCAGAGCAAGGCTCTTCCACTGCTCAGCTGTATGGTTTTGGCTGTAAACTCACATATCGGACCTGCCAGAGATACAGCTCCATGCACTTTAGGGCAGGTACAGAATGAAAATGTGCAGCTCTGTTTCACACACTCAGAGGCGTGTTCTTTCTCTGACCAGTCTGTGTGGACATTCAGAGGACAACCTTTTTGCATGTAAATGTCACATTTTCCCATAAGGAGAGGGGTACTAATTATAAATTGATTTTAAAATGTTTTATTAATTGAGATGTTGTATGTTGAGCTTATGCTACCCATGACTGTGTTTTCCATTGCAGTGAGCAATGTACTAAATGCATGTTCTGGGAATGACACGTCAACACATGAAAAAGAATTAATGTACAAACACAAGGCAAATTAATGTTTTGTTTTTTCTTTAGATAAGAGCAGCCTAGAGCAGAACTTTCCCTCTTTGTGCGAGATCCACAGGGCCTCTGGACTCAGACTGAAGTTGTCCTGGACTTGGCGTCACATCAAAGTCCATTAATCAAAATGAACCCAAGAGCAAAGAGTCTCGCTACCAAGGGAGGAGGCCCAGATTCTGGGGGTGTAAATCAGCAGAGCAGCAGGGAATGCATGTGGGATGCTGGGGAGCAGGGGGAACGCTGTTGTAAGCAACCAGCTTTTCAGCAGCTCAGAAAGATGTAAATCTGTTTCAGAAATGGGTTGCAGGGGTGCACAGGTACGCAAAAGCCTGGAGATGACCCTGGTGACCTTTCCTTGCCGACACTTGGCCCGGGGGCTTGGTTTCCCTGTTGTTACTGTACACTGCGGCAGTACCTCCCTGACTGCTGCTCTCTACTCTAGTGCCCCCTTCAGGACACTGCCACTACACTTTGGAAAGATAATTTTTTGGAAAACCCAGTCCACACATCAGCTTTACGTGATTCTACCTTTGCTACAGTCACTGTATTGTCAGACCCATTGCTGAGAGGTTCAAATGTGTGCCCAGTGTCAGCTGCAATTAAGTTCTCTTGGAGACCTAGAAACTTGGCTATATCTCTGTATTATGCTGTGTTTCTCCATAGGCAAGCTCTCTCTCTCTCTCTCTCTCTCTCTCTCTCTCTCTCTCTCTCGCTCTCTCTCTCTCTCATGCATAAACTACATGCTGAACTCCCACCTCCAGCCCAGTGTTCATGTTTTAATTCATATTGGTTATTTATTGGATTTTAAAGAAACACCTACATATCAGTAATTGTGCTTGCAGTCTTTTGCTGTCGATTTTTAACTAAGTTTTAATAACTTATTTTCATTGCGTTTGCTACATTATTTCAAAAACAATTGTTTGAATACATACACATTACATTTCTAATGCATTTGACAGCGATTTAACTTGATGAACTTTGTGATGTAAGAACACACAGATTCATAAGATTTTCTCAGAACCACAAAAAATACTGTATAAGAAACTAAACACGATTAGGGTAAAATCTAAAAAGACCACATCTCCTCTAAAATTATACTACACAGAACAAAACAGGGCCGGCCAAACACCACACACAACTACAAACAGACAAAACGTGCCACTAATCTACTAAACAGTGCTAGGAACAGTCGAACAATAAAAACCAATTAGCAGTTTTGTTTTTAAACAGTGTCTGTTTTGCCAGCTGTTACTTCATCATACGAGTGCAGTGTGCCTGTATGCATTTCAGTCTGATGGGAGCTAGATAAGGCTGACCCCCCCCCCTCGTTTTCGATCAGTGAAAATGCCCGTGAACCAGGCTAATTGGCCACAAGTCATCTGTGATTAACAAGAGTGGCCTGCGAATTGTGTTACAGCTCTCCCTCTCTTCTTGATGAGCTGATGGTAATCACTGCAGAAGCTAAAGTTAATTAACTCTCTGCAGCCCGTGCCTAATGTCTGTTTATGCACACAGACATAATGCGAACAGTATTCGGTATACAATGCTTTAGAAGTGTGTCTTCAGTGTTTTAATCAGCTGAAACTTTTAGGCCTTCATGATAATGCCTCCTATCTTTCACAGATGCTTTCCCAAAGGTAGATGTGTCTCAATGGCCGAAACGTTTTGTTCACTGTCTGGTTTCAGTTTCTAAAACTGGAAAATGCAAAGCATTGTGGATCTCAAGAGACATACAACATGAGCACGGCATCAGAAGATTTTTTTCATTTTTGCGTGAATTTACCAATTTTGAATCCCTTTGAATTATGACTTATTGAAGAAATCAAGTCATTTTGGACCGTGTAACACAATTTAATCTTAATTCAGCTTCGTATCATCTTCACCCATTAATTATTTGTTATTGGATAATTCATAAATTCTTGCTTTGTATTTATTTCACTACGTTTTTAGGAATCTCAGCAACTCACTTCATGTTTTGCTATCTGTAATGGTCAAGCATGCAGGTTCCAGCATACTTAGAACTGTGTGATGTGGGGTTTTAAACGATGACCAAAGCTCGACTGCAACCCCCGATTCAGAAATGCTAATGTAAGACGATCACACAAGAGCTGTTTAAGTCACTGAAGAGATGTTGATTTTGATTTCCTCAGCCTCAATGAAGGTAAAACACAGGTTAAACAGAAACCATTCTTTTTTTCCGGTTTGCTATGTCAAGTAACCTCAGCTATGGGTCTCACAGCAGTAAAGTAATTTTATTTCTTATTTTTATTTTAACCTTTATTTCACCAGGAAAACCTCACTGAGATTAAAAATCTCTTTTTCAAGAGTGTCCTGGCCAAGATAGGCAGCAACACAAAATTACAAACAAACTGCATAAACAATTACAAATACAATTACAAATAGAGAAACATATCATATAAATACTCAATATTAAGATCACAGGACAATTATACAATTGTAAAATTATTCACTAAAACTGAAAACACAACTACTTTAAAACAGTAAATGAACAATACAGACGCCAGTCTTCTTACGAACATCTGATTTGCGAAAATTCATAGATATGAACAAAGGCAGCTGTAAGTTCAGTTTTTGTTTGGCGAAAGGAACTGGGGAGCCGCAGTTAAAAAATTTTACATGCACGGCTCTCCAGTCAGGTACGGCGTTTGGCCGCTACATACGCTGGCCAGCACTGAAGCATCCGCCATCTTACCCCCCCCCCCCATTCACTCAGCTTACAGACTGTGAATAGGTATGCTGGAGTGCTCCAAGATTTATCGTGAATTATCCAGTGCATTGCATATCCATCATGGCTGGTGAAAAGCGTCAGGCTAGTGATGTTAATGGTAGTGCTAAAAAATGACAAGCCATCTCATGGGAAACAAAGGTGGCGATAATTATTATACTATTATAATAATGTTATTGTTATTACTACTACAATTCATTAACATTTATTATGCTTTTTTTGTTTTTATTGTGTTTTCAGGACAAGACAACAAACTTTTTCTTTTAATACAAATTTATTATATAACACGCTGTAGAAATGTTTAGTAGGACCACACATAAAGTGGTCATACAAATCACAAATTAATTAATACAAATTAATACAAATTAATGAACAATTCCCCTTATGAACGGCCTCTTGAAATGTAACTCATTCGTAAATTGGGGAGTCTCTGTAACTGTTTAAAAAATGAAGAAAAAAAATGCAGGTTGTGACCTGACCCTTGTATTTAACTCCCTTCTCCCCATATTCATACATGGTTTGACCAGTAGGCTGCCTGCGACCCTGTAGACGAGAGATGAGGTGACCCCTGTGTTGCCAAGTGTACCTGTCAGTGTTGGGTAAATATGCTGAGGCTGCTTGCCCTTTCCCTTTCTCCAAAATCAGCACACATGACACATACCCATATTGAAGGAAAGCTATGAGCAGCAGACATTGGTGGGGGGCCACAGATCGGGAGCACAAGCCAGAATACTTGGTGTCAAGTGAAGGGCGTTCAGATCGCTTTGCTAATGGAAAAGAGGCTTCATGGTTGTTACACTGCTGCTGCATTGGTGCCCGACAGGTTGGCAGCATTTAAACACATGCTCATACATAAATAAATATGCATAGACACACAAATTCCAACTCACCTGTAGATCACATGTTTTTCTGTGAGCTGAGACCTGACTTGGGTCAATAACATCCAACAATTTCACTGGGTTGGTCCAGGTAAACCTGTGAAACAACCACTTCCCATTTATTCAATTCAATTCAATTTATTTTTATATAGCGCCTTTCGCAACAGCATGCCTCAAAGCGCTTTACAGAGAAAGT
>JABJVR010005349.1:0-13645 GCA_025773905.1 Chitala chitala | reverse complement strand
GCTGTCCTTTGGCTTCTTTGTCTATTTGTATTTAATGACCCCCCCCCCCCCCCGTGAAGAGTGAAATCAGATTCCCACCCCTGATCTTGGGGTACTTGTGAGGTTTATGGACTTCAGGAGCTATCTGAAAGCCACCCATTTGTCATGATCATTGATTATTGACAGCAGGCATTGAATAATTGCGCACAATGGAACATAGAGTACATACCTTTTTTTGTAAACCAGGACCCAAATAGGTTATGAAAAACTAAAGATATTTATTAAACTTGGAAATGTTTTTGTTATTCTATGCAATTACCTAGTTTGTATACTTAAAAACAAATGCTTTCCTCTCCCTGAACAACATCACCATTGTTGTCTCTGTTTCCTGCCTATGCAGATCAGTTAAACTTACATTATTATTAAGGTTACTTATCATTAGAATATCGAAAAATGAGCATTTCATTGTTCTTCTGTACACTCTTTTTTTCTTCATGCCGTTCTTATAGTGATTTGCCCAGCACAGTGAATTCATCAAGAAGAGGTCAACATCTTACCCATGTAGACTTTAAGCCACGCTACAAATTAATGTACCGATGATGTTAGTCTCAGAGAAAGTGGAAGAATCTTCTATGACTTCTTTTCACCCCTTCCTCTACCTGGCAGCGATGCCAGTCTGACCCAGTAAAATAAGAAGGAAACTCTGTGGCATCCACACTGCTACTCAGTTTAGACAGAAATGGGCAGTTAACCTTGAAACATTAGAACATGAAAATTTGTGCAAGTTTTAAAGTTTTCTTTCGTTTATGAAAAATATTTGCAAATGCAATTAGAAAAGAGAAATTGTTAAAACTGCAACCTGACTTTAGGCTGAAATCTCATCATGTTATGTTTTATGAACACAGGCAAAATAATATGGTAAATATTTAACTGATTCCTATAAAAGGTCGGAGTGAAACAGTTGTGTCTGCTTTAATTATCGTCTGTCTTCACCTAAATCTGAATATGAATGACAGATTATATATATATATATATATATATAATCTGTCATTCATATTCAGATTTAGGGAAGCCAGATGATGTCAATATAATTAACAGACTATTGTTATTGTGATCAGGTCTTTTGGGTTTTGATGTTATATGTTTTTTTTTTTTGGTTGAAAATGTGCTTGTTATTATTTGTTTTTAGTCATAACCTTCTTTATGCGTTGACTTGAAACTCTGATAATTTTTTTTTATATATACACAATATTAATTAGTTGGAGGTGAAAATACAACAAGTTTCAGAAAGGTAATACTGAAAAAAATGGTGGCCTAAAGATGAGGGGTGTTTCAACAAATAAATTGTTATAATAATATGAAAAAGCTGTTGACACAGTACATAAGTTATAGTAATAGGCAGTTTTGGAATTCTGCTGCTGTTCTGTGTAATCTTATATAAGGGTTTGCTATCTGGACTATGTGTATTATAAACAGCTGAAACATCGTGCTGGAATTGAGACAGACAACATGACAAAACGTAGGTGCTAATATGTTTTCATTGGAGTTTTGATTCTGTGAAACAGCCCCAAAATGGTTGCTCTGTGTGTGTGTGTGTGCGTGCGTGCGTGTGTGCGTGCGTGTGTGTATGTGTGTGTCCTCCTGTTATGTTATTCATGGAGGTGTACAGTGGGGGAATAAATGCAAATGCTGCAAAGCTGGTTTACTGAAAAACAGTAGGATTCAGCAGAAAAAACACTCTTGAGGTGCAAACTTTGGGGCCCAGTGACCTTCAAAGGGAAACACTATCAGTGCCCCAGATGATAACCAAACAAAACAAGCAACTCAAATGAAAACTGAAGTGAGTGAAGACTATTTACTAACTAACTGCATTTACATGGACCCAGATATTCTACTTTTAATTGGAATAATGGCTAATTCAAAATGCAAATGCATCATGTAACCACCTCAATTGGAACACACTGGCCCAATTCAACCCAATCCAAATTAATTTTCAATCCAAATATGAGGGTAACCCTTTAGTAATCCGTTTCCCTCTTGTTGGAATAAATACATTCTTTCTTTGACCTAGACCATGTTGCAACAATCCTTTAATGTTTGTACACTGCAGTGGAATTGGTCTGGCATGCACAAAGTCGTTTGCCCTAGCAGGACTGACATGGCTTTCAGGCACATTGTTGAAATGAAAAGGTGGTGCTGGAAGTTAATGAAGTTGTTGACGTCTTGAAATTCTTTACTCAAATTTTTACAGAAATAATTAATTGTAATTAAATATTGTATTCATGATTTCACTTTGTCATAATTTGTTCTTCCAGGTGTATCATATTTTATAGTTACCTTTTTATCAATTTTTATTTTAAATACTTAGGAGTACAGAACAAAAGACGCTATTACAACAAAGAGAAAAGTGTGTTAAATTGGAAAATTATAGTATTATTACTTTTAACTGTAATGCCTACGCAGTGGAGCTACAGATGAAGAAGGTAGAAACTATAAAAATATTAAATTGCTATTGTTCAGAGACTGGTATAAAGAAAAAAATACCATTAAGATTATTATAGTTAGTCTATAATTACTGCCTTGCATCAAAGTGGTGTGATGTACTTTCCAGAGAGAATCAATGACTCTCAATAAATTTGACAGAGTAGCTTTTGTCATCAGCTAATTATATAAAGTGAAATTATTTTTAACAAAATTTTGAACACAACTGCAGACCTGAAAAAATTATGTACTGTAAATGTTAAAACTCTGAGCAATTAATTGTCTAAACCCTTTTATAATAAAAAACTGTGAAAAGGTGCAATATATTTCCTAATTCCTAAGAATTCCTAAGAGAACTAAGGGCATAAACAGGTGCCGGAAAAAATAATTGCTTTAATCAGTATAGCTGGCATATGCTTCTACCTCAGGGGAAGGGAAATTGGGGGTGTGTAACTTCTGATAATTGCTATAAATAAAAGCTAAAGTGGCCCTGCTCTCAAAAGACCCTAAAACAATTGCCTATATTTAGTCAACCATCTGTGATCGGTGGGCAGAACTACATCCACAGCTATTTCACACAAAAAGGACTGCTTTTTGAATGAAAGGCCTTTTCAAGGTACCTCAGATTTATCTATAGTTTTTTTTTATTGTTCACACTCTTGCTGGAGAATAAAAGCCATTAGGATGAGAATTATGCTCTCTGAAACTTCTGCTCTATTTTTACACCCACCAAAAGAGTTGCATTGTCATGAATCATGACGATATTGGTTGGTCTTTACGATAAAAGCCTACTATTTAAATATCAGAGTGCCTTGTGGGGGAATAACATTTCATTACTGGTTATTCTGAGTGCTTTAGCTCTGATGTGTGTTTGGCCCACCATTGAAAGGTACACAGATTTGAAAATTGTACTGCACCAAATGTGTGGCAGATTAAATTAGTTTCTACTCTTGGTCTTTTTCACAAGATGAACACTATGCCCACTTACCCCACCAGACCCACTCGCCCTATTCTAAGTAGACAGCATCCATTCACACATTAGTACACCAGGTTCACTTGCCCATCATATGCCGATGATGTCATATCTGTTTCTGTTCAGTGTTTTCCTAGATTATTTTGTGATGTGTTCCCCATTCCAGGTGACATGGTTGTTTTTACTTTTTAAATCTAAGAATGCCGGTATGCAAAAAGGCCAAGGTCAGATGACTACCTTACAGTTGTCAGCTGACACCCAAAGAAGGACCAAGAGAGTGTACTAGTTGCACATCTCTTTAGTCATTATGGTTTCACTTTCAAAAATGTAATATGTGTTATTTACCCCTGTGCCACCCTCACACCCAGTGTACACCATTATAACTCCCCCACTTTCGCATTGCATCACCCAGCGCTGTTACACTCGCAAGAGTAATGGGCCCACACACCAGGCGGACGTAGGCAGCAGCGGCAGCATGAATCATCTCGCTGGTGCCGACGCGATAATGGGCCTAATTTTCTGTGCGGGACCTGGCGCTTACTTGACAGGAAAGATCATGCTCACATCTCTCTGTGATGGAGAGCTCAGGGGGGAAGATTAACTATGCAGCACTGCTCTAGTGATCTACCAACTTTCTCTTTCACAAACGCAATTTATGCTCACAATTAGCCTCCACTTTTGCCGTTTTTAAAATTTAATTTTCTTTGCCTCCTTTCTTTTTTCAGCACTTCTTTTAAATTTTATTGTTCTTCTAGGGACCACTTCAATTGTTCAGTTGTCTTCCAGTACAGTTACACACACCTCTTCATGTGCTGAAGGCAAAATGAACGATTTGCAGCCATCAATCAATTGATCTTCCAAGTAAGCCTTTTTCCCACGCTCTTCCTCCAATGTTTATAATTAGCTGCTCTGGGAATTCAAAGAGCAGTTAAATGTCTGAGAACCTAATTTTATCATGCTGATTTATCATATCTGTGCTGGGTCATGAAAAAAGAAAAATGCTTTATGCAAAGTACTTCACTCAAAATAATTTAATACCAACTGAAAAGTTGAATATTGAAATGTTTTTGTGTGGCAGTTATTTAACTTTTTATCTCTCCTTTAGTAACTGGTAAAGAATGAATAAAAATACGACACATTCTCATTAACAGACCTCTAATCACAGATTCAATAGGGACTGATGTGTGTAAAATTTGTGGAAGACTTTGGATTTATACATTGACTTATATCCACTCCGAAGGAACCATAAGCAGCAGAAAGCTTTGGACACTCATGGTTTTATTCTTAAGGTGATTCTTTCTGAGGGACTGTGCTCCAATTATCACTGAGAACAAAGAACAGCTGTGTGTCTCTTCCCCTAGGCATGTCATCAGCTCGTACATTCGACTCTTTATTCATTGTGCTCAAGTAGTTAAAAAATAAATTTCAACTGTAGCCTTGGTTTGTAGGATAAAGAGACTTTTCTGCTTCTCATTAGGCTACCTTTATACTCTGCATACTACAGTATATTTTTGATGGCACCCTTATACCTTACACACTACATGTTTGATGGCACCCTTATACCCTACACACTACATGTTTGATGGTATCCTTATACCCTACACACTACCTATTTGATGGCATCCTTATACCTCATACACTACATGTTTGATGGCACCCTTATACCCTACACACTACCTTTTTGATGGCACCCTTAAACTCTACACACTCTATGTTTGATGGCACCCTTATACCTTACATACTCTATGTCTGATGATACCCTTAAACTCTACACACTATATGTTTGATTTTAACCCAACATTGATGCCTGCTGCCCTGCAGAAAAAAACTTTTAAGCTTTGTTAAAGCAATAAAGAAATTTCAAATTTGTCACAAATTCAATACGTTTACTCTAAAATTGAGGCCTCTAATGTGTTTTATTCAAATTAAAACATATAGAACAATTTGGTGTAAATACCACAATACCTGGTTTTAAAATGAGAGTTCTACATATGTTAAAATGCTCAACAATGTGGCACTCACAGTGGCTCAGTGATGCCACATCTAGGTTGTAGACAGGAGGTTATAGGTTCAAACTGAATCCATGCTTACAGCCCTGTAATGGGTTGTCTCCCTGCCCAGGGTGTGCCCTGCCTTGCTCCCTAGGCTTCCTGGGTAAACTCCAGGCCATCGGTGATGGTGCAAAAGATATGTGGTTCTGTAATGGATCACTGGGTAGCAACAATTTTTAGAAATTTTGAAGACTGTGATAAAATATAAGCTAATAAATAACAAAAGTAGTATCCTAGCAACAGTGTGTGTCTGAAAAAATCCACTAGCAGTAATGTGAAGAGGAGAAGACGAAGGGCAGAGTGTGCAGAAGCATGTGTCAGTGTTGCAATCCCTTCCATGCTTCTTCTGAGCCACGCTTGCAGCCACTGGAAGATGAGCACTCAGAGGAGTCCTCTTCTGATGTCTCTCAAATACTCGAGAGCAGCAGAGATAGGTGGGGGGATTCATATGGAGAAGCTGAGATGCTGCGCTTCTCTGAACGTCTTTCCTGTCTATTTGCTCCAGAGTCTCAGTTCTCCAGTTCTCCAATAAAGTCTCAGCTCCAAACTGTCTTTATGACATATGCTAACCCCGAGGACCACTTTCCTGTTGAATGTTCAGAGGTCCTGGGTAGTACTTGCCCATCACAGCTGTCTGCTTAGGTCGAGTTGGCGTGTCTAGAAGGATTTTTAAAATGTGTCTACAGTATTGTTGTATTTGTGTGTTTGTGATCCTTCTATTGTATTGTTGATGTCTTTATTGCATTTTATTCATTATTGTATTTTATTTATTATTATTGTAAATAAAAAACTGTTCAAAATGTCTGGGAGTCTCACAGGGAACCTCAAAAAGGTGTTTTCAGTGTCTTAAATCCCACATGTTCTAACCTATTAGCTTATTTGTGATAGTTCCTCTATACAGAATAAACCCATTTTAAGCACAGTGTGTCCTGCAAACCCCATGAAAAGCTTTAAAAGCAACCTTCAGTGATAAGAAATCGATGCTCTATTTGTTCCCACCAAGCGTCCCAAACCCTTTTAATCACACTCCATGCCAACCCTTCCGACATTCTCCTAGTGTCACCAATTTTAGGCCAAAATAGTTTTCTGAAGGATTTTGCAGGCAGTCACATTTGTCATATGAGATTGTGTTATGCACTAAAGGCTTAGGCCCATATAATTTTTCAGAGTTGGATATTTTTTCTAAAGATGAAAGATGCTTTTTATATTCATCCGTATTGGGTTATACAAATAAAGTGGATTTATTTTTCTGTCCGCTTCCTTCGTAAGGTGTGTGGGGAGGTGACCCTGCCAGTCAAAGTGTGTTTTTCCATAATGTGACAAATGGTATCAGGAAATCCTGATGGATGTTTTAGCACAATAAAAGAATGAATTTCTCCTTAACCTAATGCGTTTCTGCACCTGACAGTTTAATATGTGTCCCATCAATGTAAAATGTATCAGAGTCTTTGCGCTTGCTAAAGGGGGATCTATCTCTGTAAAGCTTACTCTAGGCACCTGGCCACCTCAACTAATTATCATCTTTAATAAGAGGTCAAATCATTTGCAACTGAAAAAGAAACACGAGATAAAAGTAATGCATTATTTGAGAAAAATATAGAATGTGGACAAAATGGAATGTAATATGATACTAAAGTATTATTACACTGAAAAATGTATGCCTGAAAAATTTGTGCTGTAGCCTGAGAAATTGGTATTTCGCTCTTACATTTTTAAACTTACTCCTTTCCTCCACCCCATGAATGTTTTTTTGACAATTACACAAATAGATTTTGAAAATATTGCAAACATTCCACTTGATTTTTTCCAGTAGTAATTGTTTGTGGACACAGTACTAATTAATACCACTTGCAAAAAATTTAGATCAATTTATCTGATCTAAACACCTAATGTTGTACACTGAACACATAGCAGCATAAAATGGGTTTTCCCACTGTGAAATTTGACTTTTCTCATTTCAAATTGTTCTGAGCACTGTCCTCATGGTGGTGCATCAAAGTAACATAACAGACGTGCCCCATATGTACCACATTTGGATGAGAGGCAGAACGTGAATTTTCACTAACAGGAAATCCAAAATATCGATACTCATAAGTGCCAGTGATGCACGACTGAGTTAAGTTCCATGATATTCTGTATACTTTCACATAAAGGGCTGTTGTATGAAATGTTAATAGTCCATTATGCCAATGCACAGGTGCAAGACAAAAAAGGGGTATATTGGAAGATTTTATACACAAGTAAGCCATTTATCTAAAGAAATCTTACAAAAACTGAAGTGCTTTAATTAAACAAGCATCTGCAGTTAACATTATGAACACCCACTCCCTCCTCCTACCCACAAGTGGGGGCTGTGACTTTCACCTCCTACCTATGTGTACAAGGAGCGTATCTGTCGCATAATTGCCACGGTAATGAAGAATAGAGTCAGGCATACAAAAAAAAAGGAAACTGCAGCCAGCTGATACAAAGCACTGAGGAACTATTAACATTCTAATGTAATAATGGATCCACTTTTCTTCTTTATTCTCACCACTCCAAGTTTTCTTGCTGCAGTTTGAGTTTGCCGCATACCTCCAGGTGTCTGCTGTGGAATACAGTCAGGTAAGGACTACCACCTAAAGGAGACCAATCAGCTGTACATTGGGACGGAGCTGTGTCACTCTGTGTCACTGTACAGCTGGTCATGACAGGATGAGGAAATAAATGCTGTGACTGGGAGACAGAACACCATGTACACTGACATGTATCAGTACAGGGTCCTCTCTCTGTACTGATTCCTCAGTGCTTTATTTTGTTAGACACATTCATTTGAATGTCCATATTTTCTCTCTGCTTCAGCTTCTCAGTCCCCCACACTGAGCTATGAAGACAATCCTGCTGGACGCATGATCTGTGAGACGTGAGACAGAGCAGAACTCTCTGGGTGGAGACTCCCCATGTAGGATTCAGACCCTGCATGCAGTGCACCCCTTTCTCCACAAGGACACAGCCAGGCCCCGCAGTCCCAGAAACAAAGGGGCTCCTGCTGTGGCACCCGGGACAGACTCACCGGGACAGACGTCTCTCCCAGTGTAGCACCCGGGACAAACTCACCGTGACAGACGTCTCTCCCAGTGTTCGCAGCTCATCCCAGAGAGGACGCATCCAACAATTAGTTTCTCCAGCTGGTGGTTAATTTGAGCTTCAGTAATTAAAGTTTACTAAACTGGAAAACTAACGGGGAATACCACACCTGTGTGTTATGCAAACAGAGAACAAAGCAAATTGTAAAATTTGATAGTAAAATGTACAAAGAAAGTAAAAGCCTTTACTGCAGGCAGCTTCATTATTCACAAATGATTGAATTTATGATTTTTTGTCTTTGTCTTTATTCCGCTCAGATTTTAGTGAACAGTTTATCATATTTAAACTTCATTTTAATTCCCCAGTGTGCATTGCTATTAATATTCTGTTAGTAATAGCAGGTTTATAGTGTTATATTGTACTGCAAAGAGTGAACAAAGTACTTGTTTTCACACCTGTATACAGAACAATGACAGTGACAGCAGATTAAACACCTTTGAGGTAATCTTTATGGTGCATGTTACCTACAAGTGTTTCCTACACTTGGCCAATGATGTGTGGTTTATTCCAGCAGAATTTCCCATTAAATAGCCTTTATTGCCCATTTGATGAAATTATTTGCACAATTTGGCTCAAATTAATGAAACTTTTGATATTTAGAGCTGTAATTTTTCCTTTTGTTTGTGTCAGATTGATTTTTAATTGCAGTTAAGTTAACCTTTAAAAGATTATTATTAAAAATATATACACAGGTAGGAGGTACTGACATCTACCATTTTTTAAGATATTGTTATTTTTTCCATGATGTATTAAAAATCAAGCCTTTATTTTGGAACACAGACAAATTGTAATTTACATGTGTAGACCTTATATGAAGTTTGCATCTTGTATGTTAGCATGCCCACAGCAGTTGGGCTGACAGGTAACCTTGAACTTGAAAAGGTTTTTTTGGTTCCTCACCTCCATTGTCACCTGGTTTTTGTTTAATCATTTAACTTTAATCATTCCATTCACTGTTATCAGTAATTCTGTACATAATTCTTTCCCGTAAATTGACTCGAGGCAACTTGTTGAAAAAGGCACTATATAAAAATAAACTTTCTAATAATACTTATAAATTAAGACTTTCTAAATTATTAAATACTGTGAGTAATTGCAGTCTGTATTCAATTTGAGCTATTTTTAATGGCAGCTCTCACATCAAAATTGACAGAAGACACTTTAGAGATGCACAAACCAATAAAGCCAAATGACAATAGAGGAGAAAAACCAAAAATTCCAACTCTGGGGACCCAACCCCATGGATTTGCCAGCTGTCATGCTTGACCAAGTCAAGAACAAGGATGAGAGTTTATGTGCACATATTTATTATTTAATGCAATAAACATAAGGGGTACAGGAGCTTACATAAGCAAAGGGTCCACAAAAGTAGGATTGGGAGAAAAAATAGAAATAAACAAGCACAACCTACAGAAACCTAACAACCAGCAAGGGAGAAGGGAAAAGACCTTATATAGATACAGGTGAGAAGGGAAACCCAGGTGCAAACACTAATACAGCTGATGAGCAATCCAAGAATGAAGATGATGTTACAACACTAATGGTACAATATCAAATAGTAAAACTTGTCTAACTCTGAACATGCATGTGAAGTGTTCCAGGTCTGGGTGTAGATCTCTCTAGGCTGATGAGAGCCCTTGGGTGGAGGCCATGTCCTTCATGCTACACTGCTGCTCTTGTGCAGCATCCCAACCAGGTGGAGCCCATAATGAGCACAAACTGGTCCATGGAAAACTATTTGAATTGTATTGTTTATAGAGCAGCAGCATAACAAAGCTAATAGATTTTAAAATTAAACTAAACAAATGCTTGCATATACAATACATCAAAAGGACCGATTTTATACAACCATACAACAGGCAGTTTTCATAAAAAGTATGAAGTCAGAGCTATTCTTGGGCAAATTTATGCTTCATTTAACATTATTTTACTTTCAGTAGTATGATTAATGTCGTAAAGCAGGTAATTAATTCAGAATGCTGGATTACAATAACTGTGTCTCAGCCATAAGAGAGAAGAAGCATCCACACGTGTGGTGAATATGTTCACTCTAATCAACAGAGTCTGTGGGGAATGAGAATTTGTACAGTGTCGCTTTCTCCTTCTTCTTCATTGGTGTAAAATGTGGCTTTGCTATGGGAACAGCAAAGGAGATAAAATTCTGCTCAGAGTATTCTTCCTATACAATTGCAGACCATATGTTGAGCACAACTGTCTGCCTCCCCAACATATTTCCCTTCTCACTCTAATGAATCTGGCTGTCTAAATTAAAAGGGGATTTAGTACAACAGATTTCTAACACCCATCCATCCATCCATCCATCCAGCTCCTTCTTCACCACTAAGGTCCGGTATAGTCCCGCTTTTTCTAACGTGTTCAATTTAAAACATATGAGAGCAGAATAAGTGAAGTTGGTGGGTAAATTTGGCCAGTTTCAAGTGTTTAATCAGAAGTCTTTTCTTATTCCTAAATGTTCTTATTTTTTAAATTCACCAGCATGCTACTGTGGCACGGCAGCATGATGGGTAGCTTTGTCACGTGTGTGTAATAGACTATCTTTTTCAGTGAATGTAATGAACTCTCTAACTTTCTTACAGCTCTTTAACACTCCATTTGCCTTCTATGGAGCTGCCTTTCTTTCTTTCTTTCAAAACATGCAAGCACAGGCAAAAAAGTCAGATTCAGCACACAAACAAAGCACTAAAATTCAGTAAATGTGAAAAATGTGTTGAGCGCAAAACAAACTGTAGGTGTGGAGATCACACAGAGAGGCTCTAAATGTACAAAAACAAACTGTGTTAATGCACATTAATAAGACTAACTCATTGCAATGAATGTTGATGTGGCAGTGGACTCCATCTGTGCCAGTTCTACTGCCATCAAAACCCTCAGAACGTCACGTCTTTCTGTATGGACAGTATAATAAGAAAACTTCTGTCACTTAAGATTGTTTCTTTTTTTGGCAAAACAATAGAAATGATAGTTGAATTGCAGCCGCAATGCCACTGATTTGGGGCTCGGTTTCATTTAATTTAAATAAGTGTAGGGAAATATATTTTCCTTACCATGACCCATATTGGTCACAATTAGTTAAATAGACTCTTGAAAACCTAAAAACCTGTGGGGGTATGCACACCTTTAGCTTTGATGGATAGCCCAGGGTACACCAAGAGGTCAATGTTTTCTTGTGTATAAGAGTTTTTATGGGACTAGTGATGGAGCCCTGCTCGTGTTGCTAAGTGAGCCGTTGTGAGAGCTGCTCACAGCCCATCCCAATTGTGAAAACTCTACTTAGGATGAAAGCTTCAGTGGATGACTTTCCAATCCCCCGCACAGTCGGTGATTTGTAACATTTGGACTCACAGCTCGTCATAGCTTATTAGCTCTGGTTTGGGGTGTGCTTACCCCACGCTCATTTCATCAGCTGAGTTCCCTTGAGCTCTAAGGAAAAGCATGCCTCCCCGCTGAGCGAGGAGCTGCTTCATGTGAGCAGCATGCCACTGCTCACCAAATATCCTTTCATTCTGAAATTCATAAATAAGGGTCATAAAAAGAGTAATGACCTTCGTTGTCACATCATTGGATACCCTCATGCAATGGTTCCTATGAGGCCATTTTCTGTGAAATGATGCACTTCAAGCACAAAATAGATTATGCTTTCATTACTATTTGAGTTTGAGTAAATAATACTTTATTGTTTATTATTTTGAAGATCAGAAAGTATTCCTGAGTAGTTGTGATAATTGCATTAAGTTATCATATGGATTTATTACGTTTCATATGAAGGCTATTATCTAGTTTTCACTGGCTTTTCAAAAAGAGTTTTGTTTTGCTTGTGAAGGCTGTCCAGGCTGATAAAGCAAACTAATAACCCACTATTACTTAAGACAAAACGTTCCTGGCTTATGATCTGCTTTAGTACACTTGGTATTTGTATATCACATGTAAAAGGTTGCCCATCAAGAACTGACACATACCAATCATGAAGACCTGATTATATCAGCACTGGATTACTTTTCCATGCATTTGATTAAATCCATTAGTTTGACATTTCAAGGGTTAGAACATTACAGGTTAAACCCTGCCAGTTTCTGTCAAACTGAAGGTTTACGTACACTTACTGGGGCAAAAAATTGAAACAAATACAATATATGGCCAAACGTATTTGGACACCTGTAAAAATCATTGAGTTCAGATGTTTTAGCTGTACCTGATCTGAAGAGGTGCATAAAATCAAACATATAGCTGTGCATCCAGCCACATGAATTGGGTTGTGAACCAGGTCTTGTTAAACAATATCTGTGCCCAACCTCACACTTACTCTTTTGGCTGAATGGATACAAATTCCCACAGACACAATCCAAAACCTGGAGGAAAGCCTTCCCAGAAGACTGACAGCTGTTATAACCTCAAATGGGGCAAAGGGGGGGGGGTACTCCCTATTAATTCTTATGGTTTTAGAAGGGGATGACAAACAAGGTCACATGGTATTGATAGTCAAGTGTCTGAATACTTTTGGCCATATAGTGTACTTACATGTGATTGGAGTATTAAATAAAGTACAAATTTTCTGGTATTTCAGCAGACTTAAAAATTTTTGTTAGGCTATGATTAATTAATTATATTATTATAAAGGGTTTTGAATTGAATGGAGACCACAATGAAGATGACAGGCAGGAGCTGGTGTGATTTTGTGCAGTCTCTCACTCTCTCTCTCTCTTTCTGTGTCTCTGTCACACACATACACACACACCCCCCCCCCAGTACGTGATGAAGAGAAGTTATTAAAATGAATTACTCATGGGCTCTCCTCAGCACGGGAGCAGATGTTGCCGATTTCCACCTGAGCACCTCTCAGAAATTCCTGCTGTTTGGTTCCAGGTATCTGAAACTTCTCAGCACAGCCATGAAACTTCTTGTGTCCTTTTACTTGATTAATGTCAAAACACTTTAAAAGTATGCAATTAGTGGACTCGTTCTGGAGAATGTTTTGGATTTACTGTTATGTCACTAAACAAGAGATTGTAAACAATAT
>JABJVR010005348.1:0-10000 GCA_025773905.1 Chitala chitala | reverse complement strand
TGAGGTTTGCATGAGGAGAGGAGAGAGAGAGAGAAAGAGAGAGAAGAGGAGGAATTCCAGAGAATCTGTGGGTGTTTGCTGTGGTACTGAAGTACGCGCCTTGCACTGTCGTTAATTATTGTGCCATTTAGTCTAAATTGGAGCTGTGCTCTTTGTAGTCTGATGTATGCAGAGACGTTATATTAAAACCACACAGGAGTGTGATGTAAGTTAATATTGAAGGTTCCCTAGTGTAGATCCGAGTGCTCAGTGCTACAGAAGGGCACTCAGTCAGCTCCTCTGGCATCGTGGGACTTACGGTTTCCAGTCAGAATCCACATTAATCATCAGCACAGGTGACAGACGCTCAGAAAGTTGCACCTTGCAGGTACCGTGACGGCTCAGGGAGCTCAGCTGAATGAAACAGCTGTGTTGTGGCCTCCATAAACTGAAGCCACATCGAGGCCGGAACTGTGTGTCTCATAACTGCTGGCTGGTTAAAGTGCCCTTGTGCTTATAAGATAATATTTCAGAGCATGTAATTGTAAATACTTTCACCTTCACACACATAATAAGAGACCTGTTATTATCTGGAGAAAGGGTATATGTACAGCTACGTTTTGTCTTCTTCTTTTGAGAGACAATATTTTATTAATGAATTAATAGACTAGTTCGTAATAAACCATATTTATAATTCAGAACTGAGGTTAAATTTGAAAAAAATAAAAGTAAGTGTCTGCCCCTTGTTTAATAGTGTTTTTGTAAAATGTCTTTGGTAATGAATTTAATATTTGTGTATCTATACTTATTTGTTTTCTGTTTGTAAGTTGTCAGTAAATTTAATATAGTTTCTTGTCAGAAAAATAATTCTATTTGCAAAGCAGTTAGAACAGGGATTGTCACCTGAGTTTGGACCTCACGCTCTTCTGCAGCTGTAACATCCATCCATCCATTATCCATCCATCCATCCATCCATCCATTGTTTATTCGTGGTGAGGGTCGCAGGGAAGCCTGGAGCCCATCCCAGAGCACATAGGGCGCAGGGCAGGGGACACCCAGGGTGGGGCGCCAACCCACCACAGGGCGCTGTAACTACCATATGTTGTAAAAGTTTGAGTGGAAAAATGCCAAGGACTTCGAAATCAAGGCATCGGTAGCGGTATCTTTTCAGCGATATCTGTCCCTACACACGACACACACTGCACTGCCATTGAGAGACAACGGGAAAAACAGACAAAACCCAGTATGGGTTTGACACACTCTGGAGCCACTCTGAACAGCTTTGGACCGGCACCAACCGCCACAGTGGGATTGTGGGGCTTTTTAGGACGCCATGAGCTATTTCCTCGCTTGGCGTCCTAGACACATTAAGCAACAGACCCCCAGCACCCAAAACAGAACTATCTATTGTCTGAGGATGTGCAGTAAATTTGAAATGAGGTATATTAAAAGCTATTATAATGGCAGGACTTCTCACCATAATCCAAACCCGTGGCGGTTTTTAACGTATTTTTTCCCCTTGCTCTGTGGCTCTTGTGAACGACCAATGGCGAACCACGTTCCCCTGGCAGGGTCTCAGTAAAGCGCATTTAGGAATGCAGGGGTCTGCGAAGATGTGGAAAGGCGGGGGGTGTTTGTATGTATATGTGTACATTAGTGTGTACACCACAAACTGATGGCTGTGTTTCAGCATGGGGATGGATGGGGGGTCCCCTTTTTCCTATTCATACAATACCCCCCAATCTAGAGGTCCTGCAGAGTTCTTGGTGCCTGGGAGCAAAAGAAGACATAAATATTCTCACAACTCAATCTGTAATGCATGCACACACACACACACACACACACACACACACACACACACACACGTGTGCAAAGGCCTTAAGGTTTTACTGTGAAAACAACAGATGAACCAAAGTACATGTTAAGAGACTTTGAGGCAGAAGTCACAGCAGTGTGAAAAAAATGACACATCCGTGTGAATCGTTGGCACAACCAAATTAACGGAACCGTGCGAGTTTTGCCAGGGATTTACAGCAGAGAAAGACTTTGGCAAATGAACTAGATGTGGGGGGAAAAATTGCCACCCCCTCTGAAAATTCAGCTTGTCATTTATTCACACTAACAAAGATGAGATGACCCCCTGAACACCATCACTAATAAAGTCACACGGAGCACAGGTTGCCTAGATGATGACATATCTGTGATTTAGGATTTAGACTGTCAATAGCCTGGGCTCTTGCTTTTCGGCTAGGTTAGATTTAATGCCTTTACTTTTTACTGCTCATGGCACAGATGAGCTTGGTGTTGTGTGTGTTTGGCACTAATTAAACACCTTGCTGTTATCTGTGCTCTCTCTGTTAGACACCAGCTAACTGGACACTGGCTGCTTCCCGTAGTGACGTTATTTTCAGTGTGGGAAAATGTTTGAGCTTTATTGTTATTATTATAATTACTGTTTTTGTAAATTGATATGTGTGCACAGCTGAGCGATCACCTGCTTGGTGTAGCGTGTCGGACTCCTGAGGAATCCCGCGTGATTTCTGGCAGGTACAGACACCGCCCCCCCCCCTCACTGGTGTCCTCTCTCGCCCCCAGTCGGCTGCATTCCAACAACCTTCGCTGCGACTGTCAGCTGTCCTGGCTGTCCCAGTGGCTCCGGCAGAGACCCACCTTGGGCCTCTTTGCCCAGTGCTCCTCTCCGCCTCCGCTGCGGGGCCTTAACGTGGCCGAGGTCCAGAAGCACGAGTTCACCTGCTCAGGTAAGCAACGTGTGGAACTAAAATTCTCGGGGTGGACGGAGAACCTGTCATTACCCAGGCTTTAAATGTGACGTTTTGGTAAAATTAAAATCTGCCGTGGAATCGCTTTCTATGAAAGGAGAAAGTAACGTTTATGACGTGTCAGAGTTTAATTGTAGTTTTATATTGACCTGTGTGCAGAAGGCATGAGGGAGTGCGCACCTGGCCATGACGCTTCACTGGCGGCAGTCCGAGCTGCTAGTGCAGTGTAAGCAGGCCATATTGGCTTCTGCCCTTTCACTGGGTGTTCAGGCAGGCTCCTTATCCTTCTGCAGACATTTATACTCTGCCTCTTTTAAGTTGTCATAGCGACGTGCTTGAGATGCATTCCAGAACCACAGAAAGGCTGCTGTGTGGTAACAGGAAAAGAGTGCGTGGCTTCAACACATTTGGGTTTTTGCACGTCTTGATTATTTTTGATTATCGGTCAAATGTGGCCCCCCACTCCCCAATTTAGCAAAACCCTGCAAAGACATGAAAGGGGCATTGAGTTTAAATCCTTTTTAAACGTTAAGTAAAGCTGGAAAGGAATATTCTGTCTTCATCAGGTTGAAGGCAGAGCTGACACGGGCTCGTTTTGTCTGTCATCCTGTCCTAATGGGAATGGCATGAGCGAGACAGAGGGTGTGTTTGGCAGCCCACCAGCTGTGTGCGGAGGTGTCGTCACCAGCCAGATGTGCAGACTGAGTGACGGACAGCGGTGGTAAACGACCCTCACAGGAGTCTCTGTGGTTGGCTCCATCTCCCTGGACCACCTTGTGTGGTGGGGTGGGGGGGTGTTGATGCTGTTGCAGACGGGGGGTGTTCCTTAGTTCAGGAGCCAGGCTGCTGTCGGCAGATTCTGTGTGGACAGCAGTTCAGGGCCTCCCGTGTTCCGCTGTGGTGACCGCGGACGTGATTCCCTAGCTGGTGTTGGACCCCCACCAGAGGGTGACAGGTTCAGACCCCTTTCCTGGCTGCTTTTTTTTTTCACGCACTCAGTTCACAGTCTGCCTGAGTCCAGCTGGATCGAATGGGTTTTCACATTAGTCACAGGCACAATGTTAGCTGTACACTGGAGGTCTGAGGTGGGGGGGGTAATTTGGGATGGGAGGGTGGTCGTGGCACATTGAGCTCCTGAGTTTTACAAAAGGACGTGGTACTATGATAGACATAGAAAGAATAAGTGTAGACTGAGGCCAGTGGTGCAAGATGGGAAGGCAGGGTCCTCCTGCCCCTCTCTTCCACACGTGATATTGTCCTGCTTTTGATCCGCCATGGCCTGTCACAGCAATGGTACTCAGTCATCACTGGTGCCTTTGAGCTGCCCCACCCTTCACTTCTGCACCGCCCGTATGTGTCTCACCCCAACCTGAACTCCTGATCAGGTGTGATGGATTTTTTTATAATTTTATTAATTGAAATCATTTATGTGTGGCACCGTCATTCCTTTTCTGGAATGTACATGATGTATGTGATTGTATACACATGGTTCCAGACCCAGAGGGGTTACACCGGCGTGTCGCATGGTTCCAGACCCAGACAGGGTACACCGGCGTGTCACATGGTTCTGAACCCAGAGAGGTTACACTGGCTTGTCATTTCAGTCTCAGTGCTCAGAGCTTTAGCTGCTGTTGGGAAGTTTGCTGTAGTTGGACAGTTTGTGCAGTGGGTTATGGATGAATGCGGAGAAAAGTAATGAAATTCGGTGTGTGGGACCGTGCAATCTGTCCAGCTCCTGCAGCCTCAGAGTATGAAATAACTGAGTTTGCTCTTCTTTAATCTGATGAGAGGTGCCGTGCAGCACGCACCTTTGCAGACTTCAGCGCATTAAAGTGTGAAGTCGATCAGCGGGGCTGCAGGCGTTGAGTAGTGTGAGGCGCAGCTGCTTGTGTTCAAAATGGCGTGAATCGATCGAGCACGTAGGACGGAGGAGAGACAAAAAGCAGGGGTCCAGATGGCCAGAGGCGACAATAGACACGTTCCGTCGTTGTCACTTAATGCAAACATCGCTAGGGAACAGGTTGCTATGGCAATGACTCTCATCCCGTCCCATCCTTTGGAGGGGCCACTGAGCTGCTGTGGTCCACCCTGATGCCCCCCTCCCCAACATCAGACAAGGGTTTGCATCTTCTTGTTTCCGTGGCAACAGGCCCCCAGCTATTTTTTCAGAACACTCTGGGTACACTGACTGGTCCCAGCACCCAAAGAAGTGTTCATTTATGGGTCCCTCCCTCCTGCCCCCCCACACTGTCTTTTGTCCCTGGCCTATCATCACCCCTCCTCATTGTCCCCCCCCTGCGGCTTTACCCCTTGCCCAGATTAATTTCCCAGAACCGTAAATAAAGGAGTGAGTCCCGGCCCTCGGCCACCCATTAAAGCAGAGAGCTCCACTGGAGAGAGCAAAGATTCATGGGGTTTTTTAATAATAAAAAACCAAACTCCATTGGTTTTGAGGTTCACTGCAAGAGGGCCCATGTGTAAGTGCGCAATACTGTCTGTCAGGCTATTTCTGCTCAGCTTTTACACCAATGACATAAAGACACGAGAAGGCATGCGTGCGTGTGTGTGTGTGTGTGTGTGTGTGTAACGGGAATCATCCAAGGAAATGCAACATGGCCGACATCTGAAAAAGCTGCATTATTAGAGGTGACAGGCGGACACTAACTTTGCGCCTGCGTGACGCAATGACCCCGTACCCGGAGTCCTGGCGGAGTGCGGCCGTGTTAATTTACCGCTCCGCTCAGCATGAGGATGCAATTTAAATCTGTGCTCTGCCATTAAGCACAAAAATGGCGACACGTTGGCAGCAATCACAGGCTGGAATTGTATTAAGCAAGCCATGACGCCTAACACAAGCCCTCTTTACGAACTGAGAGAGGTATATTAAATATGATAAATACAGGCTACAGTTCAGTACCTCTATATGTTGCTAATGGTTATCATAAGTCCAGAATGCTTTGTCAGCTAACCATTGATAGCCGCTAAGCTCGTTAGCTGGGTGGATAATTGTTTATAACAGAGCAGAAGCATGTTTTCAGCACCATTGCACAGAGTGTGACCGTGGTGGGTAGGTGTTTTTTTTTTTTCTTTTTCCCCTGAACGATTTCTTCTTTGCTTTTACTCCCTGCCGGGCTGCCCTTTGGGAAAGCGTGTTCAGAACAGCGAGGAGGAGTGTGTTGGTGTGCACTTTCTCTGTTCAGAGTAGTGGTGTTCAGGGAACGCCTGTGACCTTTGCAATCCCTGTGGTGTGAGACAGTTGTGCTAAGAGAGACACAGTGCAAATAGAATCGTGCTTTAACTCTGCTGTCTCCTTCTCACTTTGCCTCTCGCCCCTCTCCCTCGTTCCCTCTCTCTCTGCCAGGCCACTCTGACCAGAACACCGTCCAGTCCTGCAGCCTGGTGTCCGGCTCTTGCCCTCCCATGTGCAGTTGCAGTAATAACATCATTGACTGCAGGGGGAAAGGACTCACCGCCATCCCCGCCAACCTGCCGGACGGCATGGCTGAGATGTATGTTCTTTGGCGCCTCCTTTGCCTGAGGTTCTAATGCTGCTGTCATGAGTTGGTCATTTGTGTACATGTTTTGGTCATGCTGAGGCAGTTTATTCACATTTTATTGTCTACAATAAGTTGTGAATGTGGCTAATTTACTGTACATGACATATGAGTAATGAAACGCAGCACACATTTGTGAATGCATTTTTTGCATCGAAACAGCTTTGTGACCTTAAGGTGCTGTGTGTGTGTGTGTGTGTGTGTGTGTGTACGTGTGTACCCATCTTGGTCCTGTTGGTTATCGGGTTTCCTTCCAGAACGTGGAGTTTTGCCATGACCCGCTGACTCGTGATGTTTGAACGTGTGACTGATCTGTGTTCTGGAAGAGAACGCCTGTTTTTCCTCTTGTGTTTTGCTGATCAGACCGACGGCACAGTCGATCACCAACACGATGCCGCTGGTTTGTGCATGGCATTGGTCTACACGGGCCGCACCATGTTCGGGCTCAGTGCCAGCAGGCTCACGTTTCGCCGAGCACAGAACAGACGAGTTTTGCGCCGACACGGTCCGTTTGTATGCTTCTGTGGTTTTGACAGGGATGTAAATCTTCTCCTCTTTCAACAATTTATTCATTTAAAATGTAAAACTGAACACTGTAAAAAAAAGAACCAAAACAAAAAACAGATGATGAGGATGGATCTCAGGCAGGCTGAAATTCAGTATCAAGTCACTGAGCACTTTGTCTCAAGAGCGTTGAACAGATTCAGAAAGCAGACGCCTTCAAGGTCATTAGTGAAAATGGCCCACATTTGAACAGATGTAGGTAAAGCGTAGAGGCAGTTGGGTATTCAGAGGAGGTTTGGTGAGTAGCCTTGAGACACCCTGCACTCTCCAGAACACTGTTTACTGGCATTTGCAAAAGACGACCACCTAAACACACCCACAGTAGGTGAGCGTACCGCCGACAGCCTTAAACCTCCCATCACTTCCTGCCCAACTTTCCTCAGCTTTGGGATGTTCAATCACAGAGGTCTGTATTTTGCCCCAAACTCTCATTAACATGATGAGAGCGGTCCAACCCAGATTCTTGTGATGTGTTTGCTGCAGAGATTTTGTTAACCGCTCTCCCTGTGTTGGCGGTTCATTCACCGCTCTCCCTGTGTTGGCGGTTCATTCACCGCTCTCCCTGTGTCGGCTGTTCATTCACTGCTCTCCCTGTGTCGGCTGTTCATTCACCGCTCTCCCTGTGTTGGCTGTTCATTTACCGGTCTCTCAGTGTCGGCTGTTTATTCACAGGTCTCTCAGTGTCGGCTGTTTATTCACCCCTCTCTCAGTGTTGTCTTTTCATTCACCACTCTTTCAATGTTGGCTGTTCATTCACCGGTCTCTCAGTGTCGGCTGTTCATTCACTGGTCTTTTAGTGTCAGCTGTTCATTTACTCCTTGCTCCATGTCAGCTGTTCCTGTGACAGCTCTGGCCTAATTTCTCCACAAATGAGGCCCTGAGGTGGAGACCCAGGAAATGTAGCGACAGTCTGGTGTTTGATTAGCCCTCCCCATTCCTACCCCACCCTTCCCCAGCATGCAGCCGGGACTGGCTTCTCCTGGGGGACGTGCAGTTCTTCTGATATAGCAAAGCTTCAAGGAGCTGAAGGTTGAGAGCAGTGGACAGAGGGAGAGAGAGAGAGAAACAAACAAACTGTCCTGACACAGCGGACGCAGCGCTGAAACTCCAGTTCTCTAAAACAAAGTGTAATTTTAGCCTTGCTACACGCGGCTCTTTTCCAGAGAGGCAGCACCATCTACGTCTGTCATTTTACCTGACAAACCACGGCAATCCCTCGCTTTTTACCATCAGACCCTAGTTCAGACATGTCCTGAGGAGAGTGTGTTGCTCTTCATGGCGAATGTTTGAGTTGGGGGTGAGGATAATTTGAAGTCTGAGTTTGGTTATTTGTGCACTTCCTGCTGTGCTGTGTTTGTTTGTATGAGGTAAACTGTTCACATTATTCCTCTCTGGCTGCCTCCCCTCTCCCCAACTTCTGGTGATCAGACCCTCTGGCAGTGTCTTTAGACTTAAATGTTAGAACCAAAATGTGTTTTAAAAATAGCATCCCACAACAGAATGGCTGGCTGCAGTTAAATGCGGGAGGTTCTCACACGATACCACTGAGCGCAAAACCCAACATCGCCTCACCTGTACCTTTCCTTCTTCACATTTTTGCCTAAAGCCTTTTTTGCACGTTTTTGTCCCACAGCCCAGTGCATGGGGCCTTCTGATTGGTCAGTTTTTATTATCTGGCAGGGGCCAGATGCATTGTGGGGAGTGAGGGTCCTGTGGGCCCTGGTCTCGCAGGCCTCAGCAGATCAACTGAGGGAGCTCAGAGTGCTGACAGAGCACCTGGGCCAGTCTTTAGCTCGGGACATGGGTTCTGGGATACATGCGATGAACCTCGTTAGGAACCAATAACCTCACTCATACAGCTGAGACAGACGCATTGGACCATATGGTTGGGGCACCCCCCACCCCAACACGTTGAGGAACCACTACCCTGCTGATGTTTAGAGACATGTGGCAGCAGTGTCAGCTGCATCTCTGTTTGCACGTTAAAGGATGGAGCATGCATTTAGGGATTTGTACGTTCCTCTGCTCTGAGGGTTTTGCGCCTAGCGTGCACAGGTAGATGTGTTTGTGATGCATGGTGGACTTCCATTGGCCATTGCCATGCGGAAGTATGTTAGTTTCCTCCTCCCTCTGTTCACATGACGGCCCTGGATACCCTCCATCCTCTGTGTTATCCAGGGCATGTTGCATTGCCTCGCCACGTGTGGTGTTGGTGCTCCCATCCTCACTCGTTACCAGTAACCTTGAGTGAGACGAATCACTAACGAACTAACCTCCCTAAACACGCTCGTTTAATAAAACCCATTGGCGGAGGAGCGAGACGGGATGCATTAATTAGATGTGATGCTGGTGAGCTACTGTAGAAAATTGTTTCTTTTCTCAGCTGATTAAAAGTCGCTGTTACTAATTCCTGTTCTTTGACCCTGACAGGAGGCAGGTGGGGGTGATGGGGGGGTTGCTTAAGGGCCCAGGAAATACAGACATCTGTGATCTTCTAGTCAGAACAAAAGATGCAGATATGCTTGTGAATGGTCTGGGGTACAACACACACACACACGTGCACACACAGCATGTGTATATACACACACACACACACACACACACACACACAACCACATACATACGTGATGTAGTATTCACAATGCACACACAATCATTCCCATGCATTCACATTTGCTTAGGACTGGCTTGTGTACATCGATGTGATATTTTCATGCACACACACAAACACACACTAGTCCTTTACCTATACAGTACTCGAGGTACTGCAAGTCCCTACACTGTGTACCAGGCTCTTATAATACCTACTCCATAAACGTAACAAGGCTCTGAGGATTTAGGTTTGCTTTCATTTTTTTTTTCTCTGAAAGCATTTCTGATATTCTGCTCTGAAATCTCCAACGTGAAGCAGATTCACAGCAGACCTTTTTTGTTGATGGATAGACTTTGTGTGTAATGAGGTTTAGGGCTTGTAACAGCAGCTGAGATGGCGAGGGGCCCTGCGCTCATACACAGCACTTAACGGGGTTCGTGTTTGGCGCAGCGGGGCTAATCGTGTTGACGTGCTGGAACACGCTGCCTCCAGCCGCACGGTTTGCATCACGCTGGAGGCGGTGGGGGGGG
>JABJVR010005347.1:29069-50546 GCA_025773905.1 Chitala chitala | reverse complement strand
TAGAGTGAAGGGAAGGGACCTAAGTGAGGACGAAGTGCACACACACACACACACACACACACACACACACACACACATATATATACATACACAAATAGTATGTACAGTATATTGTAGTAGTGTGCAGTTTTACAGTGTTATTAGTCTGTATTTTCAGCTCAATAACATTGGAGTCTGAATTGGCAGGTGTAGACACGGTCAGTTCAGGCAGGCAAGAAGTTTAAAACTCCATGGAGATCAGTCCTAGATGCGGAACGGGCATTAAACTTGGTTAGCAGATCATAGCAGGTTAAAGCAGGAAAGGATAATGCTAATCACAGTACAGCAGAAGCCAGTAGCTTGGTACTCATCACACACAGTGGAGATCCCAAATACTTCGGCATGGACTCGCTGTAGGAGGCTGGAAGGGGGATTAAATATTAAATAGTCTGGTAAATAGAGACAGGTGTTTCAAATTAGAGACATAAATTCTGAAAACATGAGAGCATAGCGACACACACACACACATACATATATATATATATATATATATGGGACAGAGAGAAGCTACAGTAAGACTTGCAATTGAATCAAATTTGTGTCCACATTTAGCTGAGAATCCTTCTGGCATAGCGGCTTTTGCGGATAAATACTTGATTGTCCTTCTCAACAGTATTGTGAGACCAGTTTACCTAACAGTACATTGTTCATGGCCATGATTAGTGTGTTTCTGCACAAGGACACACTTTGCATTTATCAGCACCTATCACCACAGATGACAGAGATAACTGTATACTCCAGCCCTGCTTTGTAATGTGTACTTTGATGTACTTTGAAAGTAGATGCTCAAATGCACTTTTCTCCCTCTTGCCAGAGGACCAACAATTAGTGTTTGTTTTTATGTGACTATATGTTTTCAGCACAAAAAAAATGCACCCCTTGTATATTTAGATACTTCCCATAAGGCCATTGTTGTGATTTCAGCTTGATTGTTTTATGACAGGGTTTTTTTTAAGAGTAAAATCTGACAGTCAGCCACAATATACTACATAAATCTAAAAAAAAATAAATCTTAAAAAGTCACCTCAAATGTCCATTACTGTTATCAAAAAGTTACGTATTTCAGTACCTTTTCTGGCTCATTAATTTTTTAAAATTGTCTCTGAGCTCTCCTCTTGGATTGTTCCACATCTGCTTGAAACATGCTGAGCAGCGGTGAGCAGCAGTGAGCAGCGGTGCCCATCTTACTGTGATGAGCACCACATTCTGCTGGTTGAACTTTAGGAGAAACGTTGTGTGGGTGGGCGGCACGCTTGGGTTCAGCTCGGAAAGAAACTCCGTATTTAACCTGGGTCACATGGAATTTCCTGTGTCCACAGCTGAAACCTAAGGCTTTCCTCAGAAAGACCTGTACGTTTTGTATTGTGTTACATAGGTGTCCGTCATTGTTCTGGTGAATTTACACACATTTTCACAGATCCACTGTCCAATTAAAATTTGCAGAGGCATCGTCAGTGTGGCGTAACACCTGCTGCTCAGGATGACAGCTCATAATCTAGAATTTTCTGACACTTGCCACTTTTCAAATTTGCTGCACTAATAAGGTTATTATATTATATTATATTATATGATCCAAGTCTGCCTCTCAATTTGACCTTCGAGTTAAAACAGTTTCTCAGTTAATTTCTAGAAACCTATATATCATTATTCATTATGTAACATTAATTCAGTAAAAATGTTTCACCACTTCACTTTCGTATTATTGCTGAAAATGTGTTGGTTGGATTTTGTCAAATTAAAAGGATCCTTACAAAAATGTTGTGAAGTAGCAGGTTCCTCTGAGCACCACTTACGTTGCAAAACCGTGCCCTGACTTCTAAATATGCTATTAATACAGTTTCCTTGAACCTCGTTTTGACTGAGATCATTAAGTAGTTGTTCATTGTTGACCTTAATGCTACCTGGGATTTATCTACATTAATTAGCACAAAGAACCTTCCACCTTGGAGCAGAATTTACATGAGAATGATTATTCTTCTCCTGCAAATCAGTTTCACGATGAACACTTCTGGGGTGAAAGTTATTTAAGAATGAAATTAGTGAATCCTCGAGGATGAGGAAAATCCTGTGCATTTTTCTTTTTCCTTCAGAAAGTGAAGTTCCATAGTATGTCCTGGAAGCAATTTTCATAAACTGTACATGTTTCTTTGGGACATAAACAAGATAACATATTGCACAAAGATAGCGTACAAAAACAATTATTTGCAAATTGTATTTAATTTTGCCTTGTGTTTCGGACTGGTGGAGTCCTAAACACACATTCACCAAAAAACAAACAAACATTGAGTATGCCTGCTAAATGTGAATCTATGTATATGATTATGTATAGATAATTATATATTTTATTTTAGATTAATCAAGATGAGCTGGTGTATAAAATAACTGACATTATTTTGTTATGCTTGTTTTGTGGAAAAAAAAGAGCAAATACTTTCAATTTACATACTAAAACAAAAACTGAAAATCATTATAATTAATTTGATCCAACAGATGATGTTACCGCTAACTACCTGTAATGACACTCAGCTTTAATTTTGTTGTTAAGTTGTTAAGCAAAGTATATCAGTAAGGTATACTTGAAATACAATATGTCAATGTAAATGTAACCCCTAGTGTTAATGTTACACTGTTTTGGAGCATATATGGTCCCACTCTGTGCAGTGCTAAATTTTAAAATTTTCTTTGTTTTACCAACCTCACCAGGGGTTATATAACACTGCAGAGCGTTACTTTAACTCTGTAAGTGTTCGTTTTTCCACTGTAAGTGTAACATTTCTGATTGTACTGTGTAAAAAGTATGTACTGTATAAGATTGTAATTGAGGATTTTTTGCAAGGCAACAAACAAGCGATCATCAGGGAAAATCCCACTAGCTGCTATACGTAACGTGTGCCCGCCCCAGAGATCTGCGATCCGTATCTTGAGGCTGGGAGGTCACTCGAGTGGTGGCAGAAATGATACCATCATTGAGGATTACTTCCATCAGTCATGTGACCTGACAGCATCATGATGATAGGCCATGCAACGCGACGGAGAACAGGCTGGGGCCTTCACAGAGGACTGTGGATTTCACCTGGATGCTGTTCTGTCACCTGTGGAAATGTATGTTGAAAATTACATGTAAGATGCCAAATATGCATGGTATATGAGAATGCAGGAAATGTGTGCAGTGTGTGTATATTATGGGTTGCAACTGTAACTAATAGTCTCATCCAAGAATAGTGTTTTTCAAGCCGTTGTCACTACAAAATTTGATGAATTCAACTAACATAATGGAAAAGCAAAGCTACTTGGGTAGATTGGAAATTATAACAATGTCAGTCCATGAAGACAGATGTAAGATGCTGTCATTTGCTAAGTGGAGCTTACATTAAAGATGTCTTTTTAAAAATTCCTAAAAAACACAAAATTACATATTAGATAACCTCGTCCTTTCACTGCCTGAATTAAATTTGATAAAAATTGTTCATAAATAAATTAAAATCTAGAGGTATAGTAATGTGTCCACTATTTCAGAAAGCAATGGGACCAGTTCTGGTATCAATGTGTCTTTGTAATTGGGTAATTTACTTGTCCAATTAATTTATTTTTCTGTCTTGAATAGAAAGCTCTGTCTATATTTGAATAGATTTCTAAATGGTGCCATAAAATACAATTACATATTAAAATCATCACCTGTCTCCATACTCCAATAATATTTTCATTACTGTCACTCATGCAGGTTTTTATTGAAAAAAAAATTATATATATATATATATATATATATATATTCAGTTTAATTCATCTTAAACAAAATGTGTGGGTGATCACCATGAGAATGAAATTATTTTTAACAAAAACATGTAGGTAGGTGTGCAGCAAATCTGTTACACACTTACCTGTGCAAAAGAGAATGAAAAAGATTTGATCAAGGGAGCAGCTGATGGAAACTCTATTGTGATCGCGTGGAGAAAAATTAGTCTAATTCAGTTTGAAGCGATTATTCCAGTTTAGGATTACAGGATATCCTGCATCTTATCCCAGGGAATACATGGCAAAAGATAGGGAACACCTTGGATAGGACACCAGCAGATCACAGAATCCTCACACACACATACCCATGCAGTCAAAGGGGCATGTAGCCCCAAATTCTGGGCCCTGTGCAGCTATACTGTTTGAAGGCCCCCTATTACCCCCAGTGTGATGCTGTTGCACTCACACATACACTCACACACATATATACTAGAGGCAATTGAGAGCTTTCTGTTCAGCAGGTAGTGTGACGAAATCAAAGTACCAGTAGAAAACACACACACGTACATAAAGCACATGGACACTGCACTGAAACATAATAGGAAAATGCATAATACTTATATGCAATTAGTTTAATAGGTCATGTTAACTCGCATTAAATTTCTCATATGGAAATTGAGTTATTTCAAAAATAGCCATGGTAGTCACAAAAATACTACAATCTGTAGCTGCTTTTTGCAGTCTCTGTGATGTCACGCTTTGCTGTTTGATTGAATGGGTTTCATCGTGCATTTCACACTGCTCCTCTGAGCAATGACAGTCTCTATGCAAAATTAGCACTTCTGATATCCTCAAAGATTAAAGCTGGAGGTAGCAAATTAGGATCTGAGAGTGAGTGTGTGTGCGTGTGTCAGCATTTATTTATAATTATTCTTCACAGCCGCATTAGGACAATTACCATAATTATTAATAAATATTTATTCTGTTTTACATATTTACTTATCGCCCTCTGGTGGATTGGCACCCCGCCCAGGGTACCCCTTGCCCTGCACCCTGTGCCTCCTGGGATGGGCTCTAGGCTTCCCACGACCCTAAATTGGATGAGGCGACATAGTGAATAAATGGATGGATGGATATTTACCTATGAATAGTATCTCTTGCAGAGAATACTTTAAAATAATATAATATACAGTGTAAATAATATGACATACATAAACATCCATCCATCCATCCATCCATTATCTTAACCACTTATTCCTGGTGAGGGTCGCGGGAGCCCATCTCAGAGCATATAGCGCATAGGGCAGGGGACACCCAGGGCGGGGCGCCAACCCACCACAGGGCACACACACACACACACACACACACACGGCAAGTTGGACACACCAATCAACCTAACCTGCATGTCTTTGGACTGTGGGAGGAAACTGGAGCACCCGGAGAAAACCCACCAAGCACAGGGAGAACATGCAAACTCCGCGCACACAGACCCAAGGTGGGAATTGAACCCCAGGCCTGGAGGTACACGGCAACAGTGCTAACACATAAACATCATCAAATTTTTAATAATCAATTTTAATAATCAGTTACTTGGAGCCAAAAATCCAAACCATGTTCACCTATCCTCATATTATGTGACATTCGCATCTTCCTAACAGCAAAATATATATTTATGAAAAATTTTGTGTAGTGAAACATGCAAAGACAATAGACAATATCATACATTGCTGTAAAGTTCTAGTGAATTTCTACACCCAGAAATGTAGCAATGTGTTGCATTTATATGCAAATCTTTTGAAACAATGGATACAGTAAGACTGGTTTGTTGCCAACCCTGGATCTGTGTATGAGGTCGATAGTTTTTAGGATTCCATGTTTGTGCTTCATGAAGTTGGTATGCGTGAGGTGGCAGTCCATTGCATTCAGAATTCAGGGTCCCTTCCTGGGGGAGAAGTCCATATTCATGAGTAAGACTGCTAAAAGCTCTCCACCAACAGTGGCACCAATAAGCTGGCGGAATGTCGAGGTATATATGCTTTGCCGTGTTCCCACAGACTCGGCCAAAGCAGAGACTTATTCCGTCTCCGCCGACACCTGTCCGCTCGGCCATTTTCCCTGTGGGAACCTATCGGTGTGCCTGCCCCAGCCGCGCCACTGCAACGGGGTAAAGGACTGCGGTAACGGAGCTGACGAGGAGAACTGTGGTGAGTGAGCCAGGCCCCATCTTCTTCACCCTCAAGCTCCAGACACTTTGTTTTAACAGTTGACTTGTCAGAGAAGTGTCTTTGATGTCTTTATTCCTTTTTTATGTTTTTGTACAGTGGACAACAGTGGGTGGCCACATCTGTTTGATGCGTTCCTGAAGACAAACACACAGGAATCAAAGGAGTGCTGTAAGTGAACTTCCTGTCTCTTTCGGTCATCACTGGCCCACTGCATTTCTGCTCGAAGGTCAAAAGTGAAAGCCGCCAAAGCAGTGAACCACATTGCCACATTATTGTCCAAAGAAATGCCAAGAACGTGGGGATCTGGCAGCTTCTGTGTGAGTGCGTGCGTATGATAACAGTTTCTGAAAGGACAAAACTGCGGAGGTTAGGAGCTGTGACATGTTTAGCAAAACAAATGTTCTATTTTCAAAGTAATACAAAAACAAAACTTTGCTACTAATCTCCTCCACAGCCTTTATAATCTCAAAAGCCAACAATTTTTTTCCAACTCAACTATTGTAACTTGCTGGATGGTATAGGCAAAAAAGAAAGGAATTATTTATGCCTGAAGCAGTAAGTGTAACATTTAACATTTACATAATCACTTTATACTGAGTAGTAGCTGGGTGCTGTAACCCTTCTGCTTGCAGTGCTCGATGTGTTTCCAGAGGAGTGCAACTGTGAAGCCAGGAGAGTTAACTGTAACAGCCGAGAACTTCTCAACATCCCTGCTGTGTCTTCAAATGTCACTGCTTTGTGAGTATTACAAACAGATACTTCATTACATGGAGATAGGATTTCATTTATGATGAGACCTTCGGTACACAGAATTCCAGTCAACTCCTTTTATAATTCTGCATATTTCTAGTTTTACATCCTAAAATGGAATAAAATCTGAATAAGTATCGGAGTGTTAGGTGTATACAGATCGGACACTGTTCTGGAATCTTCATTATAACAGATGTTGTTATTAATTATTATTATTATTATTATTATTATTTTACACATTTTTGTTCCTTTCAAAAATACACTTTATATTAAATGCCTTCTTTATTGTTTTAAACGGAAGACTATCGTGAAAACAATGAAAACCTTCTCTCTGACAAGGCATATCCAAACGTTTGACTAGTAATTTTTGTACAAACGCGAGTTTCTGCAAAGAAAGCCTTTCCCTCCTGTGAAATTTAATATCAATACACGACCTCAAGGAAGAGCGTGCGAAAATAATTTAAACATCCGAGTGAATCTGAGAACATCCTGTACTTCTTTTCAAACAAGCTTGACACCAGAATATTATGAGCAACGATAACTCACTTGAGTCACACACCACTGCGTACACACATTCTCTCCGGTTGCCTCTGTAGTCGCTGCCGTTTTATGCCATTCTAATAGGACAGCCATGCCTGGGAAAATTTTCTCCTTCGTTAAACGTCAACTGGGGTGGTGCGTCATCGAGGTGTAGACGCCAGTAGAAATGCGCGTAACGTTTTAAGCACAATATGACAGCTTAATAGGACCGCTTAAGATACCGAAGTGTCGTCCCCCCCCCAATAAACTCCGTGATTACTGTGATTGACAATGCTCACGTGGAGCCACCAACGCCTAAAAGTTTAACTGACTCTCAGGTGCTGCCTGTGTATTCATTGATAACACAAACCAGAACAAAAATCAGAAGTATGGTAAAACAAAATTCCCTTATCTTTCTAAGTAAGACATGGTTAAGAATTAATCCTTTAATATGTCGAAATAACTGGGTTATACAGGGTCCTCCATTCATCAGTAGCAGATATATTGGATAGCACTACAGAGTGATTTATAGCATTTAATTTCATTCTTAAGAGTTGTGTGGGTTTTTGTAGGCGGCTTAGAAGAAAGTGCTGTGCCAGGGTCACAAGTTCAGCTCTGGTTTAAGGCTTGTGCGGATTTTCAGTGTTCTTCACGTGCATGAACGAGTTTACTCAGCGCTCCAGTTTCCCTGCTCAGTTCCTGGACATGTGCAGTAGGTCAGATAGAGTGTGTGTGTGTGCACACGTGTGTGTGTGTGCACGTGTGTGTATTTACCCTGCCTCATGTCCTATGCTACTCTGGGCCCTACAACTTTATCCATCTCAGGTTTCCCTTATCCGAACACTTATTTATTTTTATAATTTATTATTATTTTTTTTTTTACAGAAATTGTATTTTATTTAGAAGATGAAATATTTCACCAGTGGATAAGCAGGTGTGATCAACATGTTCCTCTCATGTGTTTTTCAGTGAGCTCAACAGCAATAGTATAACATCACTTCCACCTGATCAGTTCATCAGATACAGGAACCTTGAAAGACTGTAAGTTTGTTTTTCCACTGTGCTAAATGTCATATTTCTGTAATATGAGTAAAATCATTGTTGCTACAAAAATATCATGTCTCAAAAATATGCCTACTACATCAGTCAGCATCATCATTAACAAAAAACTCTTGTGTGTGTGTGTGTGTGTGTGTGTGTGCCGTACACTACAGGTTTAGACATGTATATGCTATATGTACTATACTGTACATGGTTCTTCTTCCTCTTTTGGCTGCTCCCTCTAGGGGGCGCCACAGCGGATCATCCTTCTCCATGCCAACCTGTTCTCTGCAGCTTCCTCTGTCACCCCAACCTCTGTCATGTCCTCCCTCACTACGTCCATGTCTACTAACCTCCTCTTTGGCCTTCCTCTTCTCCTCCTGTCTGGCAGCTCCATTCTCACATTCTTTTCCCTATATAGTCTGCACCCCCCCTCTACATGTGTCCAAACCATCTAAGTCTTGCCTCTCTCACTCTGTCTCCAAACCGTCCTACCTCTCCTGTCCCCCTAATATGCTCGTTTTTAATCCTGTCCAATCTATGTACTATACATGGTTAATAGTTTAAATGCAAAAGTATTACTGTGAATATTTATTTTAAATAAATATTATGTATACCTATTGTAGGAGGATAGAAATTTGAAATGTTGTGCTTGTCTTGGTTTTTCTAAGAGCTTCATTTTCCTCCAGAGTCCGTCGTCATGCAGTTGGGTTGAGCGGAGAGTTTTAGCATTCATCTTGTTGGTCTTACACTCCATTTAATTTCTTAAATGTGTAGAAGGAACAGTGAAACCACTAACAAGCTAATGGCGCTTTGGGATTATACCTTGTTAGCGTATTGCATTTTGTTTAGTGAAATTTTATGGTATTTATACGGTATACTGTATACTGAGGGTCTCTGGTTCACTGATTATGTTCATATTTTATTTAACACTGTGAAAGTCTCAAAGAAAAGATAGGTTGAAAAACAAGAAACATTTCCTGATTCCTGACTGAACAACCAAGCAGATAGAGACGTGCTAGTAAAACACATGCAAAACCACTGGTGATTTTGATTTATGACTATGGTTTATAATTTATATACTTATTTATATATTTTCACACATCTACAAATGTCTGCAATTAATCATCTCCCATATTAGTAGAATCCAACACATGTAGCAATAAATCTTTTCTAGATGTTTAAATGTAGTCTCTCTGTATCTGATTATGTTAAATGCACAGAACAACAGAATACGCTGGTACATTTCTCCAGTTTCACCAGACAAATTGGGAAGAACACAAATCAACCAAAACGGTTACATGCGTCATTTTTGTAGCCCAATACATTTGCTGTTTCACTCATGTCTGTGTGCTGTTTCTGTTCAAGGCATTTGCAGAACAACAGCATCCGCAGCATATCCAACGAGGCCTTCTCCGGACTTCACAATCTAAAGCGGCTGTAAGTCAAAAATCACCAGTTCTTTTGCTCAGCAGAACCTGATGACACCCAGAAATATTGCAAAACAAACTCCGTTTTGTTTACTGCAGTAAATAACTGTTTTCTTCAACAAAAATTGTTTTTCTTTTTCCCCCTCAAACAAACGGCGTTTAGATTCCTGAGCCAAAACAGGATCGTTGTTCTAAAAGCCGCTGTTTTCAGGGACCTTCATAACCTCGAATGGCTGTAAGTGGAGATGGTGGAAAACTGCATCTGCAGGGACATAAATTGCTTTGCTTGGATATGAACATATTTGCATCTATAATTAAATACCCTTCAAAATGCCACACATCACCTACAAGAACAGCAGTGAATGATGAGGCCACATGTGCCTTTATGAATTGCTTCAGTGTATTAACAAACTCAAGTATTGCAACCAAGTGCATCTGCTAGTTAATGTCATATCAGATTTGTTCTGTATTGATACTAATTCTATTTTCGTCCACCTCTTGCTGTCAATTTCCATTTGTATGCTTTCCCCAACATTTTTTTCTGATTGCGTGTAAACATATCTCTTGTCATATCCTTAACTGCTTTCCGGTTTACTTTTTAAAATTTGATCTGCTTCAGAATTTTGGATGACAACCAAATATCATCTATAAGACAGAAGTCGTTCACAGGACTCAAGTCTTTATTTTTCTTGTAAGTGTGACGCTGCCGCAACCGATTGCTGTTGTAAATTCTCAGATGTATTTAAAGCCCTTTCCGGTATTTTAAACAAAACAAATCCATCTTGGTGTGTATGTGAAGTGTTTACATTAATCCACTTCCACTGTGTCATTTCTATGTGAATGACACCAGTTTTTGTGTAATTACTTTACTTTGAGAAGAGTTAAACTGGTAACAGCTATTTGGAATAATGAGCATTGTTGAGTTTTGCATGCTGTACTGAGTGCTATATGATGTGCAAAATTCTGTTAAACACTTCAGTGTTAAGTAGATTTAAATTCCATTTTCTAAACTTTAGAAATGTGAAGCATAGTTTCTATCAAGCTTCGTTAGTATGGAAGCAATTAAAGAATGGGTGGGGGGGAGGGCATTTGTAAAACTTATCTGGATCATACTTTAACTTTATCGGTTTTTTATTACATCTCCAATGCATTTTTATGACAAATATCTTTGGAAAGAAAGCCGTGACGTTTTTATAAAGAGTACCTTCACATCATTCACCATCTTCAACAGGAACCATATATAGTAAACACATGAAGATGGATGGCGAAGGGGGTTTTATTTGGCAACGTTTTGCTGACTTTCTCTTCTTATTTCAGGTCTCTGTTGAATAATTCACTTTATCGCATCCCAAGGAAATCCTTCTGCCGGGAAATGCCAAGACTGAATTGGCTGTGAGTATCAGTGATAAACGTGTTGTGTAAGCATGAGCGATAAACCTTGCGTGTGTTCTCCCCTTCGGGCTTTATAAAGCTAGAGGGAAAAAAACCCCTCATCTGTTAAACTTTCTTTAAGTTCACACTTCAATGGTGAATTAAGCAGCTGTTTTACTTTATAACAATGGGAGAAAATGTTTTTTTTTTTTTCTTGCTGGAAGGTGTACATGTTCTAAATAGTTTTTTCTTCTAGGGAAATGGAAGGTAACATGATCTCAGAATTACGGAGCTCCAGCTTTCGAGGCTGTGCTGCCCTCACTGTGCTGTGAGTGCCACTGAAGTGATAAGGCTGCTGACATTTGACACCCTCCTAATCAGTGAGAGCGATTTAAAGGCCAGAACTTCAAATACACAAGTTCTGTTCCCCTTCTTTGTGGATGAGAGAAACTGTAACATTTTAATAGGAAACGCGGAATGTTGAGGTTGGCCACAGGTGTTCCCGGCTGCAGGCAGCGCTAAGCAGTTTGCTGGATGTGACTGCGCGACTCAGCACAGCGCAGGAATGTAGCGGCCGCCGGTGTGTCTCCAGAGGGAAGGTTTGAATTGGGTCGGACTGTGTTGGCTGGTTGCAGGATAAGCGGCTCCCGCAGACCCGTCAGTTACGAACACGCATCCGGCCGAACGTGCTCTTCAGCACGACGTGTTTGTGTGTGCAGCCTGACAGTAACGGTGGAGAACACAGTCTGGCCTGGGGACAAACAAGTGGCAGCTAGCTGTGTCCAGACAGATTCACCAGCAGAACGAAATGGGGGAAAAATTACACAGAATGAAAACTGATGGGGAAAAAATAAGAGAAAAATATATTTTTTTAATCAGAATGCGATGTTGTTAAAACTTGCTTTCTAAATTTAATTACTGATGCTGATGCAATTTAAATCATTAAGCCTATTTTCACACATAAACTGAAAAATTCGTCCTGCAAATTACAGCGTATTTCTAAGAGATAATCCAGATACAGGATTGTAATCATCTCAACGCTACTATTTCCAGTTTTTTTCGTTATGCTTTTGACAGCTTCACTAAATATAGACTTCTAGGGCTAGTATATAGCTTGCTATTAAGCTGTCTTCAGGCTGTTTGTGATAATGCTGAAATGTTCCCTGTGGCAGGACTAATCCTCCTATAGTAGGATTTAAGTGGACATCATAGTTTCCTCTGACAGCTTGACATGTTTTGACATCTTTTTAGTAGGATTATTCCAGCCACCCCCCCCCCCCCCTCGGGAAAGTTTCATATACCTTCATACTGCATGCCATTTTACTGTATTCTGTCAGGTTTATTAAATGTATTGCTTTATCCGTGGGTGGTTTAATGCAGCTAATATGGTGTATATAGTCAACCTAATATATAGTATACATGTTAATCATTTGAGATTATTTATATATGTCATTTTGTTTTGCTGTTGCGTTGTTTATTACTTTGTTAGTTCTGCCACTGTACGGCCCTGTGGACAACAGAGTTGCATTTAAATGTGCTTTGCAAATAAAATAAATGCAAATAAAATTCTCATTGACATTAGGGAGATAACACAGATCACAGTTTGAGTAGAGGTCGCTTCACCTCTTTTCTCATGTTTTCCAAGTTTACTGTAGCCCACACCACCTGCCCACAGCATTACCCTTTTCCTGACAACGTATTTGAGCTGTACATTTTTTCTTCGCAACGTTTTTTTCTCAGTTTGAGTTCAGTTTAACAGAATATCCATCCATGATCTTCGCATTAATCTCTAACATTTCCATTTCAGAGCGCTGCGCAGAAATCGCATAGAGATTATTGAAAAGGCCACGTTTTCCAAAATGCCAAAACTTATAGATCTGTGAGTATTCTGTCAGTATTTGCTTACTCACTAACCTTTTCAGTCATTTCTCAATTAGACTTTGAATCCTGCAATATTAACATACGATATTTAAAGTGTGCTTTAAAAACAAGTGAACCTTCATTTTGGCCACCGAGGCTCAATTCTGTTGACTGACTGGTTTTCTGTCTCATTTGGCTTGTAACTGAACGCCATTGAACAACAAGACTTGAGAACTTTAGTTCTTAGTGTGTTTTTTTTTTCTTTAAATCTAATCACAACAATTTTAATGTTAAAATAGCCTCTTACTCTAATGTTCTATAGAGTACTGTTGATATCATGGTACATCTAGAGAATTGTCATTAATAAAATCCTCTACGTGTTTCATGGCTGTCAACATAGATTTCAGAATATCAATGTTTGCACTGTTCATTGTACTTAACGTTTATGTAAATATCTGAGTTGCAACTTTATTAATTGTAGCACATGTCTACCTAACTGTAGGGATTTATCAATGAATAGAATTTGTGAACTGCCGCCACTGTTATTTCAAGATCTTCAAAACCTAAAGCAGTTGTAAGTAATCCTTTTCTTATTTACAAAAGAGCAGAAATTCTGCTTCATTACACTACATGCTTATGAGTCATATGAAAATCACATTGGCTTATGAAAATCACAAAGCAACACAAAGTTATTTTATAGACATTTCTAAGTACTTGACTTTAAACAGAACAGTGATATTAGAACAGTGCTGTGGTACTTTAAGTCAATTCCTACATATATTGTTGACGTAATTTTTCGATATGCAATTTTAGGCTCAAGACTCAAAGGTTATACAGGAATTAAAATGGATTCATGTCAGTCATGTTTTTTGTTTGCCTATTATGAAAATATTTTCACAGTGCTCAGAATAACATAAAAATGACAAGGTACATTTTAATTGCTTAAGTGCTTTGTTATTAGATTTACAAATTTATAACACATTTTATTTAAAGTCACTTCAAAAAATTAAATATTTATTACTACCTTAACTGTTTTTTTCCTTTATATGCTCAAAATAAAAAAAGATCAATAAACATGCAGCTTGCCGGGTCTCAGCTGTCAAATATAATAACACATTTCCAAATGAATATTGACACAGCTGCCTTGATGTAAAACCCATCTGTGAAATGATCATCTTCACTTAGGCTGCTGCGTTATTGATGTGGCTTCACGTTCAATCGGGTGCCAAGAACTAGATTCATTCTATTAACTTTCTCTTCCCAGGAACATTTCGAACAACCCTCTGTCTCACGTTCATGAGGATCAGTTTGACAGCTTGGTGAATCTGCAGTCACTGTGAGCGATGTGTCTTGTAGCGATTCCATAGCGTCGTGAACGTGTGCTGAAACACACCGATAAATATGTCGCTGGCAGAAACTCATTTGCCCATTTTTTTTTTTTTGTAACGCACAAGATCGTTTTCACTGTCAAAAACAATTACATGGAATGTAACAGAGCTGACCAAAACCTGACACAACAGTGCAACAACTTCTGAAGGCTCTGAATATGATAACAATTATCATTTAATTAGTTAAAATAAAAATGCAAACCAGTTTTTATGAATGACCTGCTGGGAATATTTTATGGGGCAATCGATTAATTAAGCAAATAGTCACACTATAAATACGCTTTATTTCCCAAAGGGGGATGGAGGGGTTGGAAATTCCAAACATCAGCATCCGAATGTTCCGTTCCCTTGGAAACCTGTCTCACATGTAAGTAATAAAGTGTCACTCTGGGAGGCACCTGAGTGCACAGCAAACTCCCACATCATATTAACCTTTACTTCATTATTTCACAGTCTAACAACATTTCACGCTTTTCAGTAACATACAGCATATTCCAGCAGCGTTTTGTTATCTGTTGCTTCTAAAGCCATAGACTGTCTGCGGTTCATTTAACGCACGCCTTCTGCTGTTTGCCCTTCCCATTCCTGCACAGATACTTCAAGAAGTTTGAGTACTGCGGTTATTCGCCCAACGTGAGAAGCTGCAAGCCTAACACTGACGGCATATCGTCCTTTGAGAACCTGCTGGCCAACATAATCCTGAGGGTTTTTGTGTGGGTTGTGGCTTTCATTATCTGCTTTGGCAACGTCTTCGTCATATGCCTGAGATCCTGCATCGTTTCGAAAAACCAGCACCACTCCATGTCAATCAAGTCACTGTGTTGTGAGTAGACTCTGGCTTACCAACAGCTGAAGAACATCACAGCTTTTGAAAATGACAGAGACACGTGTAGTGTATTACAATATTCAGCTACCAGTTTAACTACGGCAAGAAAATAAATGTTCTGGAAACTACACAATGTTTACTTTCATGCTGCATAAACTATTCCTCCACATGAATACCTGCCAACAGAGTGAGGAGTGCCAACTGTGTTTGCAGAGAAGTCAAAAGCCCGTCCTTAACTTTGTCCAGGCATGACACGTTTCTCGTTTTCCCATTAGGTGCCGATTTCCTAATGGGGGTTTACCTGTTCTTCATTGGTGCATTTGACATCAAGTACTGCGGCGAGTACAACAGAAATGCCCAGCTATGGATGGAGAGCACACAATGCCAGCTCATCGGCTCCCTGGCCATGCTCTCAACTGAGGTGTCCGTCATGCTGCTGACCTACATGACCCTGGAGAAGTACATCTGTATCGTGTTCCCCTTTCACAACTACCGCGCAGGCAGAAAGCAGACGCTCTCCACTCTTATCGCCATCTGGGTTTTTGGTTTCGCTATTGCTGTCATCCCCTTCTGCGACAGGAGCACCTTTGGGAACTATTACGGCCGGAACGGGGTCTGCTTTCCCCTCCACTCAGACCTAACGGAGAAGCCAGGTGCTAGGACCTACTCGACCGGAATATTCCTAGGTAAGGAAGATTTAGGGTGTCGCGGGAACTCCTAAGCATTTTTAGCTTTTTACACATTTTTTCTTAATGGATTTGAAGGCAAATCAATTTGTCATTATCCGAATGACGATAGAATTGAATCGCATCCTGATTTATAGCAATGTCCCTCAAGATGTGCCACTTCGAAGTCACATATCCGACAATAAAGTGGAAACACTTTTGGCATATAAAAACTAGTTAAATTTTTTTTTGTAGTTTGTTTCTATTATGTCAGTGACATTTAATGCTTTCGAAATTGATTTTGGTGGAAAAATAACAAACAACTTTGTCTTTCAGGCCTGAACCTCCTTGCTTTCATCGTGATTGTGTTCTCCTACGCCAGCATGTTCTTCTCCGTGCGGAGAACTGGATCGCAAACGGCCCGACAAACCCTTCTCGACGAAGAGGTGGCGATAGCCAAAAGGTTCTTCTTCATAGTGTTCACTGACGCTCTGTGCTGGATGCCCATATTCACTCTTAAGATTCTGTCTTTGTTACAAGTGGAAATCACAGGTAAATACACTGGCATGCTTCATCTTCACACCCATACAGGTAAACCCACAGTTTTAGTCATAAGCAAAAAAAAAGTATTTTTTTTTTCAATTTATAACAAAAGTCTTTGTCTAGTTTATGAATAGAGGGTGGAGAAAGTTATAAAAATGTTACATGCTCACTCTAATGTTTCATATCGTTCTTTCATTTCTCGCTATTTGTTTATCCCTCGAGCCACAAAATAAAAAACTGTTTCTGTGTGAGTTATAGTCTTTTTAAGAATTTTTCATTCATTTTAGAATTTCCTAATTATGCAGTTTGTTACGATGCTTAATAAGAGCTTTTATGCTGATTTTATTATTAGGTAGATACATTATTATTCATACAATGTGATACACAATTCTAATTAGATTTTCATATGCATAAAAAAATGTGTTTTATTGCAGTTTTTTTTGGATAAGAAAATATGAACCTATGGGTTTAGTCATTAAGTCTTTATTTTGATAACAATCAGTAAGAATTTCATATTTAATAAATAATACAATTTGGAATGAAATTAGTAATATTCAGCATTTGTTGATGTATTCATATTTATTGAAACTGTTTAGAATCAAACAAGTTTTTCTTCTGATTGTTTCTATTTCCTTCCTCTGCCAGGGACTGTCATCTTGTGGGTGGTCATCTTCATCCTGCCCATCAACAGCGCCCTCAACCCCATCCTCTACACCATCACCACCACCTCCATTCAGGAACGACTCAAACTGTGCCTTCAGCTGAAGTGGAGACAGCTGGGAGTGAAGGACCCTCCTCACAGCATATCCATGATCTATACACATGCCAACACACTCTAACAGCAGGGTCGTCTTAGCCCTGTTCTGCCCAGCATTTGCAGATACTAAGGATTTTCAGAAAGATGTTTTCGAGCAGGAGTTCTCTGACTCAAGATTCAGATTTTATAGGAGAACATCGACTGGATTGGATTGGATTGGATTGGATTATGGCAGTACGGCAGAACACTAATAAAATAATCATAATGGAGGAAATTTTATCCATGGGAAGCAAAACCTTTATTGTGTGAAAAAAACAAAGTTATTTTCACATTAAGTACAAAATGTATTTAATTTGATATAAATTGATATAAGCATGGGACTTGCTGTTGTGTGGCTGTCAAAGCACTGGTTGTTTTGACATATTCATCTATAAAGTGTATTGTGTTAAACGATAATGGCATATTTATTTTCACTTGCATGACTTGGTAATAAAAAGCAATTATGAACATTATTGCCCTTTTACTGGCAAGCAGTAACGCTATGACCGAAAAAATTGAAAGAATGGAAATACTTACCTTGCAAATGCAAGACTTTGTTTATCAAAATATCTGACTGATTTCCTACAGCACACATTTTGTATATGTTTATTTTTAAAACTCTACCTCTACTTAACATCAGGAATAGTAATACTGTTTATTGTTGTTTACTTGCAGATAGCCGTGTTTGTTTTTTCAGCCTTGTCAGTTCTCTGTTTGATTGGTTTATTGAAACTATGTTTCTGTAATCTAACAGTCAAATTTTTATGCTTTTTGTCACACAGAGGAAAAATTTCCATCATAATCGCAAAGAAAGAAAACACAAATATCCTGATTAATAATCATGGTTCCTAAAAAATTGTTTGACTTACCGATGGTAAATAAAATTTTAATGGAATGTTTTAAAAAGTAAATGTTTCAAATGTTAGAAAATATACTTGCTGAGTGCCCGATAAAAATACAAGTTGTTTATCTGTGATTTGCTAAATGATATACTGAGTAAAATACCCCTTCTTATTTAACTGTAGAATGCCATGTACCATATGTGTAACAAAAGCTTTGAAGAGCCATAGCACTTCGCCAACTGGTTCAACGCTGGCTTTGACATCACTGATATCCAGTGTTACAATCAAGCAACGTAAAAAACACTTTGGTTTCAAAGGTATTAGATCTACAAACTGACTTAGAAGTGTAACAGTTGTAAGAGGTCCTAACGTCACTGTAAACACAAGCAAAGCATTCTTAGATTCTTTATGTCAACTCTTGGCGGCACGGTGCGTGGTAGTTAGCACTGTCGCCTCGCACCTCCAGGCCTGGGGTTTTATTCCCGCCTTGGGTCTGCATGTGTGGAGGTTGGTGGGTTTTCTCTGGGTTCTCCGGTTTTCTCCAAAATCATGCGGGTTAGGTTGATTGGTGTGTCCAAATTGCTCGTAGTGTGTGTGCCCTGCAGTGGGTTGGCGCCCCATCCTGGGTGTCCCTTGCCCTGCACCCTATGTCTCCTGGGATGAGCTCCAGGCTTCCCCGCAACCCTTAACAGGATGAAGCGGTATAAAAGATGACTGACTGTCATCAACTCTCTCATTCTACACTGTTAATGTGGAACACGAGTTAATTAATCAGTAAATACATTACAATCTGATGCTTGGTTACATAACTATGGATGACCACATTTGAACGATGCTCAGGGAATTAAGCATGCTGTACAATATACCTGCTTACTGGGCAATCATGAGAAGGGGAAACCCTGTATAATTCAGCATGCCCTGCAACTTTGAATATATATATTTTTATTATGGAGGGTCCTCAGTGCAAGCCTTGCTTAAGTGGCTGATTAATTCTAGCAAGATGCCTACTGCTGTAATAAAGATACACAAGGAGTCCATCCTCAGTCATACTAACACCATGTTTCACCTGTGAGGAGTGGAGCTTTTAGGGAAAAAAAAAAACTATAAAGTTAAAAATTGCAGAAATTGTGTAGGCGTGTGTTCCATAGTCTCTTAATAACATACAGTTATGGCACACAAGCAAAAGTCACATAACCCCATTTGCTTGGAACTTATAATGTACTGTTGCCTTCCTCTTCAAGGAGACTTTGCTGGAGAAATTGCCATTGGGGTTAAAAGATACACCACACACATAACACTGGGTGAGTGTGAGCTGGCCCGAACCTGCCCTCAGATCAGGTATCTGTGTGAATTCAGTGAGGAGAGATCCAGTGGGCCGGCCCTGTCAGAGGTCACCATTCCACACATCATTTATTTATAACCTGTCTGACTTTTCAGTAGGGCTGTGCAAAATTCACAAGTGCAAGCACCTCTGAAATTCCAACTAAATGCATTTGAAACTGAAACAAATATGAACTGAATTTGAATTGCTGCTGATAACAGGAAGCAGAATTGCAGGTCGAATTACAGTTTAGAGAAGTAGAATAAAAATTAATTTCTAATAAATTCATATACATTGCATAGCTGGATGTTTTTGTGAAACAGATTAATATTTCAGCGTGAATCATACATAAGCATATTAACATTAATGAAACATCTGATGTGCCATTTATAGAATAAATTCATTTAATTTCATACGTTAAATAGCATTATTTTTTCATATACACTTTAATTTAGTTTTTTTATATTAAATGTAAAAATTAACTTATTAGTAGCAAACAACAGATTCGAAACACACCTGACTCACCTTTACAGGTAGATGGGGTAATCCATACCCACCACCCTGTACATTTGACAATCCAGAGGCACACAGAAGACAAGGCACTGGAGACTCCTCCAGAACATCAATATTATTGTCATTTAGCAGATGCTTTTATCCAAAGCAACTTTCACATACATTACAATAAGCTAGTGCTGAATGTTTTGGTCAAGGACACACCTGGTTGCTGGCTGTCAAAGCCAGAGACTTCTGCACCCCAGCCTGATGCTCTACCCACTGAGCCATCGGACTGCCAAAACACACACTAACAGAATGCATATGGTAAACACAATATATGTGCCTGGTGGAAAAAGACCAAAACAAACCCAGCGTATAGTGATATCAAAGGCCAAAGGTTAAACTCATTTCTATGATAGTTATGCAGTACAGGTTTTCCACTCATACATATACCAGCTCAGTGTATGTATTTACAGTACCAGTCTACAAAGGAAAAGTTGTGGTTTCTTTGCTTTTCAAGATTACATTCCTCTGTCATTTCACTGAATTTCTTTAGAATTTTCCTTCGCATTGAGATGAATTCAATTCTTCTTCCTCTAATTCACTTTCAATTCCAATTCAACATGCTGTGGGTGTGGCCAATTGTATTCAAATTCCAATCATGTACAATTTGTGAATTGTGCGTTTTGCACAATGCTGCTTTACAGGGGCTGCTAGCATTATTTCACTTTTTTTTTTTTTAAACAATTCCACGTGTCCGTCTCTTCAGGAACGTGGCACTGTCACCAGCGGCACTGACAAATGTGTCAAAACCCATCACATGAACCACCTGGCTGTGATGCTGCTCATTGCTGGGTAAGTATTGCGCCTCTAGAATTCTCTGTGACGGTTGTGTCTGGCACGTCTGTCTCCTCCGACATTCAGGCTAGCGGACATAAAGGCACATTGCACTGACATGAGCACATGCTCTAATGGTAATTGCTTTGATCACTTTGAAAGGTACACCAGATGTTAAATATGCTATTATAATACAAAATTAATCTAGATAAAATAAAAGGCTACCATATTTACTATTCAACCTCAGTTATAATAGCTGTAGCCTATTCATCTTACATTTAGGTTATCTTACTTAAAACATGAATGATCTTTTTTTTCAGATATGTATAATACACTTCATTCATTTCTTCTTTCAGACTAGGAGAAAAGCCATTCGAATTACTGGAGGCAGCAAAGAAAATGTGCATTATTGATCATTGTAGCAGAGCTGTTGAGATTACATTTAGTTTTTTTTTCATATTGCACTTCCATGAAACACCCCTCAGAAATGCAAATCACATCACAATATAGTACTATACCAAGCATAATAATCGAATAAAAAAGCATTACTGAAAAACCAAGTTAAAAATAAATGCAGACGTAAAACACTTTTTTTAAGAAACAACACTATTAATCAGTTTAATTATGCAATAAATTGCTTTACAGGGTTTTAGAGAAAGGCGTTATAATCATTGAAGCACTGGAGCAAGCTCTAACTGCAAGATCAATAGAGGCTGGGGTCCACACCAGGCAACACCCCAGTTGCAGGCTGTGGGGTCTACCACACCAGGCAACACCCCAGTTGCATGCTGTGGGGT
>JABJVR010005347.1:0-28969 GCA_025773905.1 Chitala chitala | reverse complement strand
TGTGGGGTCTACCACACCAGGCAACACCCCAGTTGCAGGCTGTGGGGTCTACCACACCAGGCAACACCCCAGATGCATGCTGTGGGGTCTACCACACCAGGCAGCACCCCAAATGCAGGCTGTGCAAAGAGGCCCCTGAGACAGTTTAGCATATAACAGCGGGATGTGGAATGCCAGCAGGCAGAGCATACATGAAACGACACAACCAAGTGGCCAACATAGTATAGTGAAACATCTGTGCTGAGTATGGGCTGGAAGTCCCAAGATCAAAATGGGAAACACCCCCGAAGGTGGCTGAGAACGACCAGGCCAAGATCCTGAGGGACTTCCAGATACAGACTGACAAACTGGTAGTGGCAAACTGACCGGACATTGTAGTGGTGGACAAACAGGAGCACAAGGTCGTAATGATAGATGTAGCAATCCCAAGTGATAGCAACATCAAAGAGAAGGAACATGAGAAGCTCGAGAAATACCAAGGGCTGAAAGAAGAGCTAGAAAAGATGTAGAAGGTGAGGGCAACAGTGGTCCCTAAGGTAACTGGAACACTCAAAGCTGTGACCCCCAAACTGGGAGACTGGCTCCATCAGATCCCAGGAACAACATCTGGGATCTCTGTCCAGAAGAGCGCAGTCCTAGGAATAGCTAAGATACTGTGCAGGACTCTCGAGCTCCCAGGCCTCTGGAAGAGGACCCGAGGCATTTTCTGTGATTTGCATTAGAAAACCGGTAGAATACTGTTAGAATAGCTACCTGCTTTGAACCATGCCCGTGCACTGAAAGTGTCAAAACCTAAATTTGTTACAAAAACATCTCCTGGATTAAATTTTAAAATGCTGTAAGGAAAAATGGATAACAGTATGCAAATTCTCAGGTAAAACTTGGTAAATGTAACAGCCTAAGCAATGTGGCTGCAATACAGTTAACAGCAGTCAACTCGAGTGATTCTGGTGGCATGAAAAAGTAATATAACCTCTTGTGTTCACCAAAGACCTTTAGAAAGATTTTTAATTTAATAGCACGATTTGTTAATAATGTGTTTCTTAGTTGCCCTGTTACCACTCAATCCATTTTCCCTTCCTTGCACCATAGTCTGCCTGGAATGGACTCCAGCCCATCCATGACCCTTCAAAGGGTAAGCAATTGGACAATGGATGAACGGATGGGTGGGTGTTTGTTGGTACGGTACTGTATTATTAGAGAAAATAACTTGCAGTATCCATATTTTCTCAAGCCTTTATGGAAAATCAGTTTTCAGGGTGTATTTTTAATTAAAACATCTCAGTATTATTTGCTCCCTAACATAGTATCACCACCTTTTGCTTTCTCTTGCCTTTGCACAGGAGGATTTTAGCTCTCGCCTATAGTTCAGATAAGCCTGCTAAAATGTATCAGCGTTTATTCGGATCAATGGCAGGAGCACTAAAGGGAAATCAGTGACACTAAAGGAAAGTCAGTGAGCGTCGGCTAAGAGGAGGTTTCAGGTTCCAGCTGGAAGGATGGTCGTCCACTACCATGAAATGCGTTTAGAAAAATAACTCAGTGAATAACGTTCACTAAATGATCAAAGAAAATTTATAAAATATATGATTTCTGATTAATATTTTTATTTCAAACAACCTATTTAGGGAAATTTAACTAAGTAAAAATTATTTGGTACGTAACCCATTCTTTTTTTATGAACTGACATAGCATATGTATATTGATGTCTATGCAAGGTGTGTTTCTACAGTGTACAGACAGTATATTCTAATATAAATCCCACTGATTAAAATTAAAAATAATAATTTCACAAGATGTTTCATATCCATTCATCTAAAGGAAAAGACCAGCTTGTTGTAACAATGGCGTGGCTTGCAATATAATTTGCAGGACTTCAAACAAAAGTCTCAGGCTGATAATATAAACTGAATAACCATTAGGGTCCCAATATTCATTAGGATCTTTGTGTATCTGCATCACTGATGACAGTCAGAAAAAATCAAAAGCGGCGCAAATCAAAGCAAAATTCTGTAAAAGTGCTTTTCCTTTGAACAATGTAAAGAAAGCAGTTGATAAAGGATGTCATCAGTCCTGCTTATTTGTGATTTCATGTATCTCAACAGACTGATCAGCAGATTCAATTATTTTATTTATTTATTTTTAAATATTCAATTTTAAAAATTCAATTACGCTAAATGAGTCCAAAATGAAGGGTTAAACCAGCTCTTGCATATGAGCTAATAAATTATTTTCATCCCTTAACTTTTGTATTATTGATAGAACTAGAAAATAAAAAATATAAAATAAAAAAAAGAGTAGAATACAGAGAATAAAGTACAGAGGATTGTCAACAAATAGGCTCTGGTGTGTAGTTTTCTCCAGAGAAGGCCTTGGTGACAGAACTGGCTGTTTTGTTGAAGGGATAAAGGCCGTATTCAAAGTGTTTCTTCAGACCAGCATCTGGCAGGACGTAGAAAAACTTACAGATTCTCACTGTTCTATTTATTATGAGTCATCATCTCCTATAAAGCAAATAAAGCATCTCAATAAGATGCACCTAAAACAACAACAGTCAAGTTGAAAAAATATCATTGGTGCATTGCTTATTGGTTTACACGTATCTGTTTAAGAATATCAGTGATATTCTTTGTTATTTTATCAGTTATTTTTTTGTTTAATGTTCTTTTAACGTACCAATGAGCTCCATAACTGAGTCACTGAACAACAACGCAAGGCTGGCATCCAATGTTGAAACTCGAAAGAAGCTGAAAATCCTGACTGTGTTCAGTTGCAGTTTTCAAATTCTTTCATTTCTCTGTGCTCAGGCTGTTTGTCAGAGCTGGTGCTGATCCATTTATTATCATCTGGATGGACAAGATCATGACCCCTCCTCGTGCCACCCTTACAGACTTTTCTCTTTCATCCTTCCAATGTCTAAAACCATACTTATGCCTAGCATGTTCTACTCATGAGGATGCAGGCTAAGAAGGAGAAAGATCTCTGGCCTGTCCTCTGTTCTGCTCAATTCCATTAGTGAGTGCTCCCTGGGGAAGATACTATGACTGGGCTGATTCATCCAAAATACACTATTTCAAATTCTTACGAGGAGTTGTATGTAAAGTCCTTCAGGAAATCACTAGCAGTGCTAGAGAAAGCCATGGTAGCATGTATATAATACAGTCTAAAATCTCATTTATTCAAGTAAAGTGGATTTGATGTGACATAAAGTACCTTTTTTAAGGCAATTGGTTTACGTGCTTTTTTTGAGTAAAGTCGACTAGATTTTATAGGGTATACATATAACAGATATTTTAGACTGTAAAATGGAGGGCAAATGGTTGTTTCTCATTCCTTGGAAATTGAGCCTCAGTTTTCCTACCAACTGTCAGATGACTGTCTCTGGTACAGCTGGATCTCAAAGCACAATGCATTTAGCAGAAGACAATGCAGCTTGGCAGTCTGTGGAATGATGAGGCATTGATGTACAGCAGTGCCTGGTATATCGAAACAGTCTGTGCTTTATTACACCTCTTTACCACTCTATAAAAAATAAACATATCCCCAGTGACACCATGAGGACATAACGATGAATAGTGTGTTATTTGCCAGCCAGTAAAAGTGGAGTGGGTAAATATTTTCTTCTGATTAATTTCTATGCTGCCGTAGTGACATTTTTCAGCCATCGTTTTGCTGCACAGCTAAGCAGTGCTGACATGATTGGGTCTTTTTTTATATGTGTAACATTTAGAGAACAGGAGGCACAGAGGCAAAGGTTGAGTCTATTGTGCGAAAGGGTTTAATACAAAAACAGGACACTGGAACACAGAATCCAGGAACGAGGTAAATAACTATTACAAGGCCAAAAGACTGATATCAAACCCAACAACCGGCAAAAGACTAACCCAAACACAGGGTTTAAATAGAAAAGAGTAGGTGATGGGACACAGGTGATCGTGATAATAGAATTAGCCCAGAAAACCTCAAGTGCAAAGGAATGTGAGGTAAAAAGAGGAAACAGCAGCACCTAGTGGCCAAGACAGATCACCACAGGTGCAGGACGTGACAGTATGTAGGCAGACAAGAGGTTTTCTGTGCTTCTGACATTATTCCTCTGCTCACAATACTGCTTACATCATTCATAAAGGTTTCACTAATCTAGCACAGTTTTTTTTTTTTTGGAATTCTATGAATTCCTCCATAACTTTCTCATCTTTTTCTTTGACACAAAGATATGAGATATTGCATATGCTCTGACCAGAATACCAGATACCGGATATTACAAAAAGCTATGTTTACCATGATCTAGTATTTTGAACTGCACTATTATGCCATGCTTGCCTTGTACACTGGATTTTCCAGACTTACTGTGATAGATAAGTGGATCTGTACAAGGAGGGAGTCAAACTAACTCTACACATATGAATACTTTTGTTGCTGCATTACATTTTCTGACACTTTTCATACATTAGACATCAAATAGGGTTTTATGGTTTTCATGAAGCACATTGTTGTTTATCAATAACAATAACACAAACACACCAAAATAAACACGCTGTAAGATCTTACATATTGTTAAGCATGATCTCTAATTACATACAGAAAAAAGCAGAATGACTGATGAAACAAGGGTTTCCCAGAGAACAACATCTCAGATATATCTGCCATAGATGTATGAAGACAAAGTTACAGTCTCTGTCATAAAAGCACATTGATGCTTTCTGAGGTCTCTATGTACCATCAGGAAAAGAGGTCATTCAATATCAATTTCTCATGGATACAAGCAAACTACAAAGCATTTCTGTTCTTATTTGATCTTTAATTCTCTCAGGGTCTAGGGGATGCAGTTCCAAATTTGTTCTAAAATGTTTGGCTGAAAGTTCACAAAACTGCATACTCATAAAGATTAATGACTTGAACATCATGGACCGATACATAGCCAAGAATTATGCAGCAAAGTTTTTAAATGTCTGGGATCTACAGATAAATTGTTCACATTCTCAGGCAGATTTTAGAACCATATATTGAAGTTCTGGTGACCCCTATAATACAGGTGAAATGAAATATAAATGTGCACATTTCTGACATTTTCTAGACTACCAATTTCAAGGCATTGTTACAAAAGCAGATATTGGTGCATATTTACCTAAATACATAAATGTAGCAAGTACACAAAGCAGACTCCCTAAGAATGTTCAGGATTATGGTTAAAATGTATCCTTATTTTTAAATATAAAAAACACCACCTACCTGCATTTGAAGCACGATAATTCGTTTTGTGACTGGCTGTAAGCTCAACAAATAAATTTAAAACAATTGATATAAATAATTTTGCTACCTTTTATCATATGCTAAACATTAAGTGTTTTCCTTCACATCACATATGTTTTCAGAATTTTTAAAATGGGCCCATTTGGCAAAATGGACCTTTAGTCAGACTTACAGGCAGTTCTGCTGAGAGACACCATGAGATTCATGCTTCCAGTGTTTATATCTGTTACAAGCTCTGATTCACAATGAGAAAGAATTCAATATGTCTTTGATGATGTGTTATATTCATCGTCATTAACATTCAGCAAAACTATCCAGGCAGAATCCCTACAGACAACATGTGGTCCTCACCGAAAAAAGAATCTCATGAGATTATATTAGATCACAACTGAAATGGCTGCATCCACAGATAAAATACTATTGTACATGTACCGTACCAACAAACGTAAGATTTGTCACTGTTTATTTTTAAAGGTGCCAACTTCAAACATTTGAGTGATAGACTCTACAAATAGTTGTCGGTGACCTTCTTCCAAAGAAGCCAGTTGGACTTTCGAATTTCTGATCACTCATAACATATAACAAATGAACAGCATACAAAATGTCTATGGTCAAGTCATTAGCCAAGTGGGTGCTGAGGACCCCTACAGGGACACTTCTTATTGTCATGTTGCCTTCATGTCCACATTTAGATGGTGGCATTTATGCCTTTCTGGGGGTGCTGACTTTCAGAGGCATTTAAGTGTTCATGATACAGTTCCCTGCAGATCTCTAAATATTTTATGGCTGCTCGCACTTCTTGAAGTCAAACGTTCAAGTCACCAGAGCTTCCCATGCAGCAGTTGGTGCCATGTGAATATGGCTTCATGTGAAGACCCAGCTGTCACTGACCAGACAGCAGTAATGAGGACACGAAGCGTTAACATTCAGAATTATTGAAATGTTTATTCACCAATGGATCTTAGAGGACTTTACATAATTTATGACTAACCTGCTGCTTTTCAAATCTAATTTCCATCAACACATTAATCCATCACAGTGGGGTTGGTTAACTTTTAGCAAGCAGTGTTTAATGCATGTAAATAAAAAGACCTTTTTTATTAACATAAACCAACAGTTCATCACCTGGCCAGCTAGCTTTTATTAATAAATCAAAATAAATATCAATTAAAGCTCTAAGTAACTTATAGTTACATTCAAAAGAGAGGTTAAAAGAAACAATAATTAAAAAAAAAAAGTGTAACAACAAAAGACCAGAAAGAGAACACATCAACCTAGGATGACAAGTGTGCCCTCAGTCTGATATATACCATGGCTAGGATAACTGTTATCCACAAGGCTGCATTTATTTAACTGCACGTTATTTTTTAAATGTAGCCTGCTAATCATTAGCACAGTCTGTTCAAAGCAGCAACAGCATACTGTGTTTGTCCCTGCATAATATCATGAATGCAAATCTGGGATTAAAATGCATTCAGTCCATTTAGTCTATGGCCCGGAAATCTTCACAGCAGGAGAAAAAACGGTGAAACATGAACAACGTCGGAAATTCTTGCATCAAAGACCTTTCTCTTTCATTTGGCTAATCCAATCTCATTCCTCGTAAAAAATAAGCAATAGATGCAGCAATAAATCTAAAACGTAGTAAGTCGTATGAGCAGAAACTGAAAACTAGATAAGGACAAAGGCAAGAGAACATGATACCTGATAAATTTTTACATGCAGTATTTCATATAAATAAATGTGTGTCTGTGTGTCTGTGTCTGGGTGTGGTTCTTGATTAACAATTTTGGTTAATATCAATGACCCAAAACAGACTGATTGAGAATATGAGAACTCTTCTCACAATGAGATGATGAGTGGAGCTCTGGAGAACAGCCCTCTGCTTCTTCCAACAGGCTGTTGTGAGCCCTTCAAGATGAGCAGGTGAATGACAAACAGTTTAAAGATGCAATCCAGTCACGAGAAAGTGACATAAAAACAGACAAAAGAGTCACGTTTACAATGACTACAATGTAAATGACTACAAACTATGAGAAGTACACTGACCCCTAATAACTTTGTGTCCTGCATGTATGGTGTTCTAAACTTGCATTACCCTCTGAAAATCTTCATCACGTCCCTCACTTGTTACCTACTGAAAACCCAGAACTACGAAAGCTTTCTGGCTCAATACTACAACGATCAAAAAACACAACAGACAAACATGATGATTATTTTATGCAAATGTGACACCCAGGCATTTTAACTGGATGTGAAAGCTGCTTGTCTTCGATGACTCCGCCTCCTTTTCATCATTGACTCCACCTCCTGTTGAGCACCAAGGACAGTGACTGGACTCTCCTCTTTCACGGTCTGGGCAGCTCTGAGTAGGACAGTGCTGCCCAGGAACAGCAGGCTGCAGGGTGATCTTGTCCAGGACACACAAATGAATAAATGATTTTCCACATCCATCTTCAACACAGGAATGACTTTTACAAACAATATTCTGCAACTAGGAAATAAACAGCGCCTTACGTTAAAATAGACTGATATTTGATTTCATGTTTAGTAATGATGTGCATTACTTAGGCAGTAAAAACATTTTTGTTAACCCAGTTCTGAAATTACATTCATATCTTACAGGAGAAGTTCAAATTAGGTTTAAATAATTATTTTGGCCACTGAATTTTTTCAAAAGTTTTGTTTTGACATTTTTAGGGGAAATGAGTTTCGGTTCAAGAGTTTTCTTTGTTACACTTGTGGTCAAATTCAGAAAGTGAGCAGTTCTGGCACACCAGCAGCACATGATTGCAGATTTGATAAAGGACATGGGAAGTGGGGTGGTGGGGGGGTTATACAATGATATTTCTCTTGGAACTTCTACACAAAGGAAAGTATATTGCCCAGCAGTGCAGGTGACACCTCCAGACAGGTAGGCCTGCTTCATATGTGTCACTATTCTGAAAGACCCATCACTGTCACTGACAGAGAGACAGGTAGGGACAGAGCAGTATTTTTCATTTTCTGGAAGCTGTGCTTTTTCATGTTTGAGGAATACCTCTTGGTCCAGACAATGACCTAAAAGTGATTTCAGTTGTCAGAATAAACTAAAAAAAAATGATGCCTCTTGAAGTTATTTGTGAAGATGAATTGCAATATTTATTAAGATATTTATTACTAGGTACTCAGAACACATGCACATTAACTATTGGATTTTTGTTCCAAAACTGATATTTTACTTCCTAGAAACTGCTGTCTTTCTGAAATATCTATCTGCTTTTGACTTAACTGGAAACTTCAAAGCACTATAAGGCTTTTGGTAAAAAATTGGAAATACTTAAAAATCAAACAGATCAAAGCAGAATATTAAAATAGTAATAATACAAAACTTTTTAATGCATGAAGGTTCGCACAGCAAAAACCTGCTGGGAACATTTGTACCAGGAATTCATTTGGAATGTTTTGCATTCCACAGAGCAGCAGATCCGATCTGTATCACATTTTTGTCAGTGGTCTACTCTGTTGGACCTCTGTCAGTGGTCTATTCTGTTGGACCTCTATCAGTAGTCTATTCTGTTGGACCTCTTTACCATGCAGAGCCAGTCAGGCACACACTAATGAGAATGAGCTGACCTATGAAAATAATCACCCCGTTAAAACAATTCAAGGCTAAGTTTCTAGCATTTCCGCTGCCTTGTGCTCTGGGGCTGGGTGGTTCATTTGTACAGACATATCCAGGTAAGTGAATTTTCATTATTCCTGCTAAGGTGCCAGACACTCGCCCCACCTTGACACCGCTCTGTCTCCGTGTCTGACGCGCTTCAGCACTCCTCGTCTGTCTCCGCTGGCTCCTCATCGGAATTTCAAATGAGTGTCAGGACTTCGGCTACACAGCTCTGCAGGCAAAAAAAAAAAAAAACACCTTGCTTGTCAGTTTTTGCCATCAGCGGCTCCCGCATGGTTCGGACTCACCTCAAAGCAGGTACGGAACATTTGCTTTACCAGCTACTACACAAAATATGCTGTCCAGAGTCCATTATTTCACAAAAAATCCCCAGTCCCTAAAATACTGCCTTTACACGTTAACCTCCAGGGCTAATAAGTGTCACAACACCAGGCTTCCCGTTCAGAACTGCACTAACTTTAAAATGTTGTTCAACACATTCAGTGTGGCTGATTCAGTGTACTCATTCTGTAAATGTTTCAACCATATAAATAAAACTCAGATATTTGAATACTACTTGTAAGTTATACAGGTATCATTAAACACTATTAACAGCAACATACTTTATAAATCCTATAAATATTATCATCTCATTTTTTAATTCTAATCATTCTCCATAACACGTCCCAGTAAAGGTAAACATGGCACGTCCTGCTGATATGGCCTAGTATTGACCGTAGACGCAATCTGTCACCTTTATTACGTGATGCACAAAATTTAAGCAGGTAATTAGAATGTTGACTAACCACTCCTCAGATGATACAGTGTAGCAGACATCCTCAGTCTGGGATTTATGTAGAACAAATAAGTAAAGGATGCCAACTGGTCTCCCCAACACGCATGAACAAGCTGGCAGACATTAACGTACTGCGCGCCCACGGATGGGGAAGCAGCTGAGCTCTCAGCCCCAGCCCAAAAAACAGCATCATTGCAGTTCATTAATAGCCAGAGTCAGTTGTGTCAAATTATTAACATGTTTTGTCCAGTTATCAGTCTGTTGACCACATGATTTTACCACATGTGGTGCTACTAATATATATCGTGCTAATTTCCAAAATATACAGCTGGTATTTTTGCATATCATTATATGCCTTTCTCACACTCTTTGTTAGAACAGGATGGTGGAGGCTCTTTCTGAATCTGTACGAATATGTAATCTGCAAGGTCTTCGATCTGTACAGTCATTTTATTCGGTTTTGAATTAGCACCTCATGAATGTCAGTTATTAATGAAGGGAAAAGCAGATTTTTCCCCATTATTCTTTATTCATCGCTGTAATTTTCACACGACGTGTATTATCGCAGAGAACTGCACGGGACTTACAGTTCATGTTTCATATAATTGCGGATGAAAGACGTGGGGCCATGTGAAACCTTTAGTGGTCAGGAAGAGATTCTTCTTTGAATAGATGAAGAGATATTATGTGAGTTTGTAGAGCAGAAACACTCTTGCTGCAGAAATGTTCCACATGTCCAAAGCATGTATATTAATCACTCTCTCTGAGTGTGACATGTATAAACATTTTGTGTACATATCTCCATTATCATTATTAACATGTATTCCCAAATATGCATTAACTGGAATGAGTAAGTTAGTTTTAGAAATCAGAGCTGTAAGTACAAGAATTATACAAATATATTTTATATTTTATTTGTTAACATGACGTTTTACATAACACTTTACTAAAATCTCAGAAAATCATGCAAAAAGATTAACCCACTGAACTAAAGACCCTAGTCCCTAGCTTGGGGGACTAATCACACATCATAGGAAAGTCATCATGTAAATTGTTTAAAATTTCAGGGTACCCACTCCATACCCAGTACACATAATTGTGCAAATAATTACTAAAACCGTATGTTCTAAGTTCATATATTGTAAACGGTCATGACATTGTCTTATGTTCTGTTGAAATATGTATGAAATTAAGGCTTTGGGAGTTTTGTGGGGGGTTTGCTTTTAATAGTTTGAATAGTTTTCATTAGTTAAAGATTAAAGTTAAGACCAGTAAAAGCCATTCAGTACACTACAGTATCTCTGTAACGCTTGTGCCAAGCAGGCAAAAGAGGCGATGTCAAATGTGTAAAAGGGAGGCTTTAATGTGGGGAAAAACAAGGTACAAACATAAGTAACAGGAGTAACAAGGTTAAATTGCACACAATAGGGAGAACCAAACCAAACTACAGAGAACAGGGGAAACAATCAAGGCTGGAAACACAACTAACTACAAGAATACAGCAGCACAATAAGGTCACACTAATATTAAGATTACATTTAGTTCACAGCTACAGCAAGTTTACAACTACAACAACTGGCAAAAGACACACTGAGACAAAGGCTTCTAACATAGGGGAATAACAAGACACAGTCAGAACTTACTAATCACAATACAGGGAGAACAAGATAATGAGGTACCAACAATGACTCGGCACAAAGGGGATAGAAGAAAGGGTACACAAAGGTCATGACATGCAGGGGTGTTACAATCTAATCTAAAAATAATGTTTTTCAGTACCATGCATTGCCATGTATACTTACATCTTAAAATGTAAGTTTACTAAAAACAGTATGACATGGCATTGGCTGGTAAACAAATGCAATTACACTGTAATTTTTCATTTTAGAAGAGCATGAGCAGACGTAATCTAATTAAATATTAGGGATGTCTTAATTTATGACAGAGCAGTGTGTTTTTTATGATTACAGATATAAAAAGTAATTATTTATGACTTATACAGTACCCAGTACACAATGCTGTCTCTGGGTTCTTTTTGTTTAAAATTTGTTTGCAGCTTAAGTGCACTTGTCAAGGCCCCATCATAGAGGCCGTAAATTTAAAACTTAACTTTGGTTCTTTGACAAAAACATGAAATTAATAATTGTGCAGATCCTGGCTCCAGCTGGCAACGACAGTGTATGAAAACTGCAGCGGAAAAAATGCATTCCCAAGATGCTTTAAACAGAAGGCTGCTTTAAACAGTGTAAGATTTATTGCTAAAATGCTATTGTAAAAGAAAAGAGGAGCAGGTGGCATTTGTGATTTGGTGACACAAGATGATATAGCTGTAAGTAATCTGGTTCGTAGGGCTTAAAACCCAGAGAGGGAAGAGGCCAGGTGTTCTTTCACCTGGAAATGGCAGACCACAGCCTAAAAGAGAATCTCAGGGCAGGGCTGTGACTCAGGTGGCAGACAGCTAACTAAGATAAAATTGGGCGTGGCAGCTCATCATAATTGACACAGCCAAAGAATGGGCCTAATCATTCTCCTGCGGATGACAAGAAGAAAGGTAAAGAGGAGAATCGCACATTCAAGCCATTGCTCTGTGACAAACTAATTACCCAGTGAAAGGATGGAGTCTGATTAACATTAAAATATAACTCTAACAAATGAATTCTGGCACAGAATAATTCTCCCAAAACCAAACCACAAAATCGTTTATTTTTAGGAGGAAAAAAATATGAAGAAATATCAAACGTTTAAGCTGGGATTTGCCTATGTAATTTATTTTTATGCATTTCTGGAAAACAGAAAGTCTTTCTGAGGCAGTGGCGCAAGATAAATTATATATGTGCACCAGTGGCGTTGTTAGGTCTGGTCATTTGGAGCTTTGGCGTAGAATATTTTAAGCCTAGCCCCAAATATATTCACCTTAAAACTGGAGGGGTTTTATAGCAAAGCAACAGACAGGCCCCAAGGAAACTTTACTTAACCTCTGATCTTTTCAATAGCTACAAACTGCCCTGATGCGTACTGTCATTAACACATTTCTGCAAGGCTTTGTTATGCCATATTGGTAATGACCATTTGGCATAAATACAAGTTACTGCTGTAATTATATGGTTTGATGTGAGCTATATGCAGATGCCTAGAATGAGTAATATTATAATCATAAATGAACACCTACACAGGCATGAACACACCCTGTCCCAAAGCAGCGGTGCTACTGTTATTACCCCATGCTCCTGAGCCATTTTAAATGCATAATGTATAACGGAAACCAATTGACTTAATTTTTTTAGAAGTCACAGGTCTTTTATTAGTTGTCAAGATTTACGATTACGATGTCTTGCAACTCTGACATAAAGTTGTAATTCATGTGGTAGTAGAGCATGAACATGCTGATGGCTGCATTACGCACAAGAGAGACTAGAACTGAAATCCCTGTAGCATCTGCAGGACCTGTGAGGACACCTTGGGATCATGGCTCAGTCTGTAACAATACACACTGAATAAAGGACTGAAATTAGTCTACATTAAAGCCTAATTTGTATAAATTATAACCATACTCCAAAGAGCCCTGCTCAACACAATCACATAAAAAGAAAACGTTTGATTAAAAATAACCTTTTTATGCGTATTCCTTCTTGGCATGTTTTTAAGTTTTTTTAATTTTTTAAAACTGCCTGATTGTATATGTAGTGGAGTTAAAATGATGATTCTATCACTTTGATAGAAACCCCACGGTTGTTTGGACAAGAGTGTGATTAGTCCTCCAAGCAAGAGATTTGAGTCTTTAGCTGATGTCTTTCCCATACATCTAAATACAGATGTCACTGTAGTCAATGCTCCTATTGAAACAAAAGCCAGCTGAGCGGTCTTTGTGACTGAAGCTCCTGCCATAAATGTCCCAACAATGAACCCTCTGTCAAGATCACTTATCTCTTTTCCTCTTGTCATCTTGATCCAAATCAGAATCCACTGGGCCTGTTCAGCATTTTTATACACGCCACAGAGCATGACTGGATGCTCACTGTTCAGGTGTACCATGCAGCGCACCTGTGTGGAAGCATCTGCATTTGTTGTTTCTCCACAATTTATTCTGGCTTTTTCTTTGTCACCTGTTTGCACATATTCCTTTTATATAAGAGTTTAAATGGGGATTTTTTAAATTTATATATATATATGTTTGTCATGTTGTTGTACTGGATATCAGCATGGCTGTGATATGGTCAAAAGCACAAGGCCACAGGCTGAGTGGGGAAGACATCAGAGCACAACTCCAAGGGTGATATTGTTTTTATACAACAGCTCTATAAATGCCAGTAATAAGCAAAAACAGTCACTGAATTATGATTGTCTTGCAAGGTTTTTTTGTAGGATGTGAAAATGAAGAAGGGGCATGTCTTGGGCACCAGTGACAAAAACAGTATTAGCACACATGTTGATTGTCTCACCATGGGAGAACCTACACTTGTAAACATGGCAGCTCCATACATCTATAAACCTCTGGTCCTCCTGAGGAAAGAATGTGTGTCACACCTAAACCAAGAGGTTAACACTGTTCATTCAAGTCACAAATCACTTATGACATGTTTAATGGAAAACCAATTCGTTTTAACAGTTTATTAAATCATTTAGATATAATGTATTTTGTCAATGTCAGTGAGTGTATTTATATGGCACATTTAATACAACAGTGCTATACAACCAAATTCAATAAGATAATTCTTAAAAACATTTAAAATCAAAATAAAGCCATAATACTCTAAAAGAAATAGGAGTAATATATAATTGGAGCCCACCTTCATTAGGAGCTGCGTGTTTTGGAGTGCTAACCCAGGCTTTGTCAAATACCAGAGAAAACAAGAAATATATTTTCACTAATCCATTCAGATTTATTAGTACAACAATCTTATGTTGGTCAAAATCATTAATGATTAAATTTTTAAAAAGATAAAGTTATGTGTTTATGATTAACTAATCAGTGTCTTCTTGCTTTTAGTTTGTCTCCACCAGCAATGTTTACGTGGAATGTCCGTTTATTTAATAACCCACAATTTGGTTAGATTTACAGTATGTCCTTTATAGCTGAATGGTCATTTTTTAATTATCTGTCAAATAACTGTTATAACTTGCCTACCAAGACCCAGTATGAGAATGATTCCTAAGGGAAGGGGTGGGGGGGTCTAACCTGGATATGTGCCTACCACAATGTCTTTTTGTTCTCTTCAATTTTCATAAGAGTAGATGGGCTGAGCACAGTTACTATGCTAACTGCTCTCTAACTGTAAGCAAACATTGTCTTTTATTTACACTTGAATCTAAATGGAACTGTCAGCATTTAATGGGTACAAAAGGGGACAACTATGTTATTTATTTATACGATGTGATTTTCAAAATGTAAGCTTTGATTTTCCCAGCAACATTGTTGTTTCTTTTTTTGTTATTTATGGTTTTGTGTAATGCGGGCATCCCTGGGACCTCACAGGACACTCAGCGCTAACCACGCAAAAGGATTAACCCACTGAACTAAAGACCCAAATCCCTCACTTGGGGGGCTAATCACACTCTTCTCCACTACGTGTGCATCATTTCAGCATATTAAGATAACACATCACTTTTACCCAAGCTGCATTTAATCAGCCAAAAGTCCTCCTGCTTTATTTTCCCCAAATTTCTGTCCACTTCAAATGCAGTGGCTGTTTTGTGACTGGACCTTAATTCCAAATCATTGTGAAAGGCACAAATGCATATTTAAACTCTTGCATCAAAAGAGACAAAACCAGTAGCAACATCTTTATACTGCACATCACTGCAATTGTACAGTGGGAGTAAGTGTTGTGTGTAATGCCTCCTCAGTACAGCTGCTTCTATCTAAGCTCTCCAGGAGCATTAGTCTCAGCATGCGTTTGCCATCTGAGCCCCTCTGGACCATCAGTGTTCCTGCCGGGCTGTGCCGCCCACCTCTCCTACATCCACTCAACATACACAATCAATGCAGGACCCGTGACTATAGCAGCTCGTTTGTTTTGCATCCTAATGTGGCTGTTCTTAAAGCTAAACTAAGAGCTCACTTTGCACGGCCTATTTTAGTGCTTGCAGAACACAGGGCATGTGGCATAAACATGTGGCCCTTTGTTGTGTTGTGCCGGGTTCAGGCACGTATGTCTTCCTTTATTGATTTCTGATGAGGTAGTATGAATATTTTCACCTGCAAAGTTTACAGCCCACACTAAATTTTATTCCGTTATTACTTCTGACTTTCCTGACAAAAATATATGCAACTTTGTGTGCCAAGCAATTTGCCAAAAATACAAGCAGTTCCGATAAGGCACAATTCTCTTTTTAGCACAGTACTGTTAAGTATACTTACATTCATACCCAACATGTCTAGTCTTGCTTCAGGAGGTCTTATAATTAGTGAATAAACTGCTTCGCTGTAACAGAGATCCTGCACATGATCTCTGGTCCTCAAGGTTAAAGGTGTCCCCGGTGTGCTTGCGTATCATTTGCCAGCAAGAGAAAGCGATACCTGCCTCAACCATCTCCCCTGTAGCCTGACTTTTTGTTTCTTTCTGCCTAGAGGCCATTTTGGGTTGTGTGAAACACTGCGGCACGATTACTCTTCACTGTCGATGCATGCAAATACCCAAACTCTGGCAGTAGAAAAACTATTTCATGGCCAATACAGAATACTTTTGAGCATTGTCACATGGGTTTTTTTTTTTTGTTTGTTTTTTGTTGTTGAAGTGTTTGAAAAGAACGATGCATTCTTTGTACTAAGATAGAACTACAAAAACATTACACGTAATACGGTTATTGTGATTAATGTGATTAACGCGTTAAAAAACACTTGAGCAATAATGCAACAACGGTACCCTGTTTAGTTTATTAATTTACGAAACCATAACCATCAGTGTGAATTACTGTGTAAAGGACCTAACTTCATTTTACTTAAATAAATGTTGGTTCTGTTTTTTTATTAATAAGATTTGCTCACAGCTCTGCACCTTGTTACTTAAAATATCTCATGACAGAAGCACTCAGCATTGACTGGAATTTGCAACTCGTCTGATTTAAAAAAAGATACGATAATCCTTTATTAGTCCCACACCAAGGAAATTAAGTGTTACAACAGCAAGGGAACAGCAAGACAATAAACGACTCCCCATTATGATACAAAAACAATTGCACATGGAATGTATTGCACATATTGATAGTTACCAACTAACTGCTGTTCACATCCTGTAGCAGACAAATGCACCTTTACACTCACGTTCACACTGCAGATGTATTTTTACACTCACGTTCACACTGCAGATGTATTTTTACACTCACATTCACATTCTGTAGGTTTAAATCATTATCTACACTTCTGTCCCAGTTACTGCAGTATTGACATACTATGTCACAGTGAAGGAAATAAGTTAATAATTCAATTGAATTACTACCACAATATAATGAAGTAATCAGCAGTATATAAACATTATTAAAAAATACATAATTCTACAACAATATTGTACCAAATTAATTAAACCTGGATGTTTTTTTAAATGACATTTGATTCCATACAAATTCCATCTTTAACTATTAGCAGCCAGCAGTGCACACATGCACACGCACACACACACACACGCACACACACATGGATATATATAGATACAGTAATAATTAAATTGTTACAATTTACAAACAACCCACAGCATTTAACAATAATAAAAGATACTATTCATACTGGGTTGGGCTGGAATTCTTACCAACTTGTCAAACCTGCTTCAAATCCATTTAAAGGCTCACAGGTTAGAGCGTTTGACAGTGTATTCAGTATGACGTGGGTCATCTTAACGCGCTTTCATTTTTTAAGCCGACGCAACTGTTACGTGTGTGTCCTCATAGATTCTTGTAAGATAGTTTATGCATAGCATGTATGTGCTGTCACACAAAGAAACAAACACCTGAGTGTGTGTGCATGTGTTTATGGGTGTTTTGTATATATTTACCTAAAAGAAAAAACACCTTCATTCATGATGTCTGGAAGCTGGAGTAAAGCCTAAAAATACGCCATTCTTTTAAATGCAAAACGTATGCCCTGACACCCATCCTTTTGGGCAGAAAACGCTGTTGTTGAATTCACCACTGAAGAGCAGTGCAGTGGAAAGCTATCAGCAGATATTTTGTCACACCTCTTCAGTTGCCACTTTCTCTCCTAGTTTACACTCAGGCCGGTTTCATTCCTGCGGTCAAACAGGAGACCATGTGACAGAGAGCAACACACAGGCATGTAATGACACACACATCACATGAGCAAAACACGTCAGATGCTCAGTAAAAGACACCAAAGTATCATCACAATGGTCTTTATGTATATACATATAAGTATGTATGTATGTATAAAGGAAACCTGGTCTTTACTTGGGTCCAGAAGTTTTATATAGAACATATTCAAACTCGTGGATTTTTTTTTCTCCAATTCATCCCGGAAATAAATTTTTTAATATTCAAAGCAGAGTTCTATTGCATGTAAAATTAAGAAATATTTAAGATTCTGTACCGTTTCTAAATCACTAATCAAACATAAGCACATTACTTGTTAGTTATTAGTTGTGTAACTCCGTTGTAGAAAAGGTCACAGCATCATCGAGTCTTATTCCTCACACTGAAGCACGTGTCGAGCCGACACTCAGACAGATTTACCGATGCTCTTCTCGCCAGCTCGAGCGCACGCGGTCATTAAAGGAAAAAGGAGGCTTGGCAAATGGCAACTCATTAATTCACGTGCATTTTTTTTTTCAGATTCAACTTTTCAAACTGAAATTGTCCTACTGATAATATTACAGGTAGTCTCCAACTGATGATGGAGATGTGTTACAATGACCACAGCGTAACTTGAAAATATCGTAAGTCGAGACATAGCCAAAATACTAAAAACACAAAATATACGCGCTCTAACACGGAGACAAATGAACTCTGTCGATCGATGGCGAGAGCAAGGAATCTCACAAAGGCGGGAGATACGTACACATACGCTGCCTACTGCGCGAAACTATCGCTATTGTCATTGTAAGATCGAAAAATCATAAATCGAACCATCCTAGCTCAGGGACCATCTGTATTTGTAATAAAAGATTTTGCATAAAATGAGGAAATAATGTAAAATAGAAACATTTTCATTTGGGGTCTCAGACCTTTGGACCTATGCTGGACACTATGTTGTATGTGTGTACATACATATGCACACCACACCACACATACACACGTATATGAGCGAGGGGGGAGAGGGACAGTGACACGGAAGAGGGACAGTGACAGAATATTAAATAGAAATTCATCAATAATTTAAATAAATGATTTTATACATGATAAAGCTGCTATTCCTTACAATACAACATGCTTAAAAGTCTGTGGTTTCCATCATGCAAGGTAATCAGTGTGCACAGCTTGGAGACATGTCTGATGCCTTTGGACACTAGGAAAATTAATTACTTCTCATTACTTGTCAAACTTCAGACAAGTTACATCAGATAAACAGATATGGTGGAATGCAACGTGCAGTCCTACACCAGACTCATTACCTTGTAGGATGTTTGCGAGAACATAAATACGTAAATTGGTGATTAACAGTTTACAGTGACAAAAGGACATCCTTCTACCTAAGCTTTCATGTGTTCAGATGTAGCAAACGTACTGAGGTGGGATTAGGCTTCTGAGGTTTTCCCAAAACAGATAGCAAAGATGAAGAAAAACAAAACTGAAGGACATGCATTTGCAAAAACAAGCCTTAGCTTTTATGAAAAAAAAAAAAATTTAATTATCTGTCGAACACACGGGCCTGAAGAAAGCACATCCAACTGCTGGAGGTCTTACACAGATTCCATGTATAATGGATTAATTCAAATGGACAGGCTTCGCGTGGGATAAGAGAAGTTAATGGGTGTGAATTCTTTTAAAAGCCTTTCAGCAGAAGGCTAAATCAAAGCTCTAATGAAATAAAAAAACCCTTCCTTTTCAGATCTTTATCAAAATTACACAGAGATACACTTTGTCTTCCTCAGCACCATACAGATGTTGCAGCTTGTACTTTGGACTGTTATTGCAACTGTCATATTGTCAACCTACTACTTTCAATACATACGAGTGCAAAACGTGCAAATCATGGGGAAAGGTGTTCATTGTACCAGCAAAAGCCCAATACTGCACAACTGGCATCTTTCTGAAAGAGGACCAGCAAACATAATTAAGGATAATCACAGCCCCATTGTACAGCCTGTATGTATTACATGCATGTATGGTACACAGAGTTACACATTAAAAGAAACTATACCATTAATTAAGGCATTTGTTTATTAAGCATGGCTTCCAGGAGACTTTGTGGTCATTGCAACTAAATCCACGTGTTCGTTCTTCTTTCTCTTCTTATTTCACTGTTACTTCTTTCCCAATTGGCAGCAAAAAGAACCCCTCCTCTAAAACCTACACTGAAGAACAGAAACCTGAAGCCATCTTCATCGCGGTCAAACTGGGGACAAACAGAGAGGTTTGTTTCATTGCCAGCTTTCAGTGGAGATGGCTGCAACAAAACAGCGTGATGTCTAACAAATTCCCACATACAGAAAAACAGACTTTCTACAAGCTGTTCAGCAGTGGAAACATTACCAAAAGTTTCCCTGACTATTGGATGTTAAATAGCACTGAAACAAAAATGATTAAATTTCTACACAAATAAATACTCAGAAATAAGTCAACATTGAAAAACATACATAATTACACACACATTTACAAACCAATCCAGTGAGTGAAAGGGACATAGTTACATATAGCAGACCTCGTTACAGGCCCAAAAAAAGTACACGCAGAAAATGTTCGTAGTATCATAAATATGTTTAAACCATAAAAAGCAATTAAAGAAAAATTCCCCTCAAGCGCATCATCACACAATATATAAAAAAATTTTACAAAGTGATATGGAGCTCCAAAGGTAAGGAATGAACTGCTTGCAATGAAACTGTATCTTTACTTGGAAAAATTATAAAGTGATAGCCAATGTGATAATTGTGTCAGTTATTTTAACCTTATAAAACTTAAAAGTGCCAATACTAACTGTGCATCCAGACTTTTCATTCCAAGTTCTCTTTAGTGCTAAACTCACATTCTATAAAAAGACCTATTATTTGTCACTTAATTGTTTGTTGGTTAAAAAAAAACACCCACAATGGGTGACATTTTTTCCCTTCACCAATTCCAGCACACAAGCTGTAAATGGTTTATGAGGTGCAGAAAATACAGCATTTCTGCATTTGCATCCAGTGTACCTTTTAGAAGACCAGCGATTTGACAATTTACTCCATTTGTTCACTTGTTATTCTAAACTTTTAATGCTAATTTGGAAAGATTTAAGTTCAGGTCCTGGTGTGCTTTTACGGTCAAAGGATAACAAACCTCAATTATACTGAGACATGAATCAGCACATTTTAGATAAATGTGATTCGAAACATCCGATCCACTTGAAAAAAAAGTCAATCAAGAATAATTAAGAGCTCCAGTAAAACCAAAACCAGAATACAGAATGAGCAGTCTGGAAAAAGAGTGGAAAACCATGACAGAGACTAATGATCCCTGCCTCTCCTTTCTTTTCCACAATTTTAACAAGCAAGGAAACTGAATGGCAACTTGGTATTGATAAATGATATGTATTTACAAAGTAATGATCTATTATAACAGAGGAAATACTGGCAGGAAAACCAGTATTTTTGAGCTCATCAAAACACTTTAGCTAATCTGACAGAACTTCACTCACTCAAAGGGAGGCATCCCTGACCCGCAACACACAACATTCGGCATTAAGCCTTCCTTTACACCCTTGACATGGGTATAACATGCAGGTCTGTCCTTTAAAAGTCCATGTGTACAATCAGCCCAGAACTTCATACTTTTCCATCCCCACCAAAGGAAAAGACCGAACTTTTCGGTTCTTGATGGCCCCCCCGCCCAACATGTCTGTGGTTGAAGTTTAACGGGGCTTTGTGTTCAGGGTCTGCTGTGCGACGGCGAGAACGTCAGTATCATCCAGCCGATGACAAAGTAGAAGAGGAAAATGGGGTATACGACCAGTGCCTTTCGATTCGGGGGCTGACTGTCTGCCAAGAAGGCTGTTGATGCTGTAACACAAACACACCAGACGAGCATAAGATTTTCACTGTAAGAAAATGTTTCATGCTTTCAGTTAATTATAGTTATAGACGTTTTAAAATTTCTTTATTTTTCAGCCTTTTGCGTTATTTTTCGACCACATACTTTACGGGTGAGGGACCAGCAACAAAGGCACAATATCGCCACCTACTGGTGAAATGACTGCTGCTCAACAACTTGGCTCCATGTTACACGCAAATACGGCACGGATGTCAACACCAACTCACCGAAGGTGGACCAGCTGAACGAAGCGGCCACCACGATGAGCCTGACAGCGAAGCCGACCATGCCAGAGCCCCACAGAAGCACCAATCGGCAGACAAGCATGGCAGCCGTGAGGGGGAGGATACAGTACCCCAGTACACACAAGCTCTGGAAGAAGGAGCTAGATTTAAAAAAAAAAAAAAATAAAAAATTACTTTAACAATGGTCTTAGAATATTACTTATTAGTTTGATTAAAAAATTCAACAGTGTGTTGAATGTAATCAACATGGTTGTGTATGAGTGAGCCCACATTAACTTTCAAATTTTTAAAAAGCTCTCTAAGCGCACCCCACACGCACACAACTAGGAATAATCAAATATAATCGTATTTAATGTGAGCATGAAAACAAGTGCGATAATTTTTCAACTGCTGAACTGGTCAGTATTAGACTGGTATGAAAGGGGTGTGTTAAACCCATCAAAAAGTAAGCGTGGCAGCATCTATGACGCTTCCCTTCACATCCGCACTGTTATACTGTCCCAGCTGTTTTGCACAATCACACTGCCACAAACCAGACTGCCCTCAGGGACAATACAGCTTCCTGCCCATGTGTTTACTGGAAACTATTTTCTAGAATCTTCAACGCAACTGTATTTGGGATACAACCATAGGAAAACACTTATTTACCACCGAGCTACTTATCTGTACAACTGGTACAAAAAAAAAACGCGAAAGGATAAATCATTCAGAAAAGTCATTAACTTCTTGACGAAAAACACACAAAATGAAGTTAATTTTGAAAGGGATTAAAACTAGTAGGCACCGTTTATGAACTTGGGACAGTCACAAATACTTACGAATGAGGCATAAAACATCCACATTTTCTGCCTTTTCTTTTTTGAAATGACTAAATGAAAGATGTTAAATTTAAAATACAAAAGAATGTATAAGTAAGCTTGAATTATATAATAACTAATTCATTCCTGTAAAGTAACTTGAAGCAACTTGTTGTGAAAGGCGCTATATACAAATAAATTGCATTGACCCACTGTAAGAGCTGAGCACATGGGAAGGCCAGATGCCTGTGTGGATGCTTACATTGTGCCCCCAAGCAGCTTGGAGTTCAGAGTAATGACGACCGACCCAAACCAGACAATCACGAAAACCTCTGCGAACTGTGGTCCCCCATCGTCCTTACTGTCTGCTGCGCCCCCTTGCAACATGCTGGAAAGGAAAAGATAAATGCAAAAGAACATGACAGATCATGCATCACTGTCGACCTCTTCCATCACTCTGAGGAAAAAACTGTCTGTGCATAAAATGCATTAGAACCAACATGATAAAACAAAGAGGTTATCAACGATACAATGGTATAATCCGCTGCAGCGCTAACAACGATACAATGGTATCATCCACTGCAGCGCTAACGACGATACAATGGTATCATCCACTGCAGCGCTAACGACGATACAATGGTATCATCCGCTGCAGCGCTAACGACGATACAGTGGTATCATCCACTGCAGCGCTAACGACGATACAGTGGTATCATCCACTCTAGCACTGGCAGATGTTTTGATTTTGTCATATGCACAAATATTCTGCTAACAGAGAGGGAGGCAGAATTGCTCCTCAGATAACCACAGCTTAATTGTTTCTGACATATGTTTGCCATCACAGTATCCTTGGTAGGTCTGTTTGCAGACCACCTTGTCAGAACGAAGAAACAACGCTTTTGGCGAAAATGCAACGTGCTTCCTGGAATTCATTATTCCGTGTTTTTACAACGGCCCTGTGACATATGATTCCAATTGAATTTACAAAAGTTAAGCTAGCGCAAGACGTTCTTGACCTCAAACAAGTCGTTTAATTTAAATGATACCATAAAGGTTATTCTGAATGGTTTTGGAAACTTTTTGAACACAAGATGCTAGTCCATTTCAGAGAATTTATTTTTAGCTGTGAACTCTGGATGTTAACCCACTTTTTGTCCCTCAAAACATTAGGGTAAGGCACTGGAAGGGAGGCCTTAAATCATATGTACATAATTACTTTTAACTTTTCTAACTATAGTCTTCTAATTCATTAATTACACATGGGGTTAACTGTGTACTTTACCCTTTTTTAACATCCTAATTCCCACAGAAAATACAACTGAGCAATGTTTAACAGCTCTGTCAAAATGTTAAACTCTGTATGCATTCCATCCAAATCACTACTTAAAAATTTACAAGTGTACTTTTTTCTTCCCAATAAAATAATTTCCAAAGGGCACAGTGTAGAGAAAAGCAAACTTACAGAGCCAGGGTAACACAGAGGAGTAGCGGACCCCAAAGGTCCCCTAAAAATGAAATAAGATATAAGCACATTAGATTTTTAGACCCTAGACGACACGCACTCAGCCTTACATGCAAAAACATCGTGCTTCTTGGTACAGCCACTGTGCAGACATCAGACAGGATGTCTGCTCAGCACTTGAAAATCTGAACCCACAAAGATTCCAACAGGAATATATCAGCACACAGTTAACAGCCGGATAGCCAATTCCCAGCTTTGACTGGAACCAATACAGCTTTCGGGCCTTTTATACTTCAACACAAAAATAATTCATTGCCATGAGAGAATTCTAGAATACGACTGCAAATGTCATTTCCCAATGCCTGCACCATATAAATGCTTTCTGATAAGACTTTCACTTATTTCACCGCACCAACACATACATCTAATTTGACCTGATGAATTCACACAGTGATGCCAAACTAGATTTATTTGATATCAACGAGCAACTTGTTTTCAATAAAGTTGGGGAAATAAACTCTCAAACTTGTTTTCAATAAAGTTGGGGAAATACAATTCCCATAAAGGCTTCCCCTCGGTTTTGCATTACTTGGCAATGAGTTGCCACTGCATAACATTTACAGTTACTGCAGGATTTAAAAGTTTCACAGCTGCAGGAGGGCAGTGAAAGTTTAAGAACACGTCTGCAGTCTCTTATACATACTGTTTTTGGGAGTTATGATCATACTCTGAGTATAATCCATGCTATAAAAAAATATTAATAATACATCCATCAACCAGAGGAATCAGAAGACCACTGCTCTAATATAAGCACCATGCCACATCACTTGATAGTCTTAAAGCTGAATATGATGTATAATCTCATTGTACGATAATAAAATCCAAAATTAAATTTATATGACATTTTTCCCCCAACACATGTATTAATGATTCTAGTACAAATCTGTCAATGGAAAACGCACATATACAAGTTTGAAAATATTACTTTTTTTCTTTTTTACTTATTTTTATCATAATATTTATCAAATGGACATGGCCTGCTCCGACCATATTTCTGAAGCCGTGTTAAAAAGATGTCATGCGATGTACATGATGCAAGTGTTCTTTGCATTGGTAACCGCAATGCCAACGGGGTAAAAAGGTAATGCATTACTGACATAAAGCTGGTCACGCGAGGCATTTTATCTACACCACGATGAGTCAGAACGCACGGCCTGTAAAACAGCGACGCAGTAAAGATACTCACAGTCTCTTAACAACGCAGAGCTCTTCTTTGGGTACATTACATGAACAAATTTTTTCCCCACAGCCTTCAAATCCCTCAGCTGCAAAGGAAGAAAGAAACGAGCCCCTTTGCTCAAGACAAACACAAGGACAAACCGTTTACTGTGGAAGACCATCCTTATATTTCCAACTGTCAAATTATACATACCAGATAGAATTATTCTGAAATTATATTTTGAAATGAAACAGTTGATTTTAGTTACACCTAAAAATACAATAAGTGTTCAGGTGAAATACAAAAAGACTGGCTCTTTATACATCTGCCGAAGCCTTACGATAGTCTCTTTGACAGGCTCGTCCAGCGTGGAGTACTCATCATCCTGTGTGGAGGAGCCGACCGGAACTGTAATCTCCCCCTCAACGGGGATGTCCTCTGATATGGACACATCAGACAGCCCTGCAAACTGCAAGCAAAAAGGAATTTTCCCCCTTTGCATTAAATACTTGTTTAATTATTCAGTTTTTACTTTTATCTTACACAGCATACCATTTCATTTATTGTACCATCACAAATTGTTGTAAATAAATTTCCATATTATGAAATAATGAAACGGTCCTATATTTCATTATGATTGTAAATGAGTATGGAATTGAGATCTTTATATACTGAAGCTGATTTCAGCTGTTGTACACACACAACAATTAAGTTTGTTTTATAAAAGTTGTGTGCTCATTCACTGTATATCCCAAGTGGCTTAAAGACAACCAGCATGTTCTGTAGGCTGATATAATACTCTTACTATACCATGCTCTAATTAGAGGCCTTCATCATAAGAATGGCGAACCCCTTCGTTTTTTAAACCCACCATCAGTAATAATGTCTTTCACAAGTATTCCATAAATAATCTCTCGAGATACACATTTGCCATGCACTATACTGAGCCTGAGAGGAACTGTTCCAAAGTATATTTTTGTGGGGGGAAAAAATGTTAATTTCCAAACCTTTGTACGCCATAAACTTTATTTCAGCTCTCACTTTATCAAAAAATCTTAGAAAAACTGCAACATTGATCAATGCTGATGAGAAAACTATGTTAATCCCACCAACAACATCTACAATGTTACTGGTTGCCTGAATTTGAAAATAACGTTGGTACTGCATTGACGTAAGTCAAAAGCAGACGATTTTATTTTGAACATGAACATTTGTTACGTAGACACTAGAAAATGTTTTCAAACTTTTATGTAATGACACAAACGTGAATTTACAAGCTACTCAGTTTAAAATTAGCTGGTTAGCTAACTGGACACCTACACGAATGCCACTTGTAATAAGTAATTCACGCATTTACATATTGTAATGAAAGAAAAGGTAATGAAAGAAGGCACATTACGTTCTCGTATTTAAGAAGAAGAACAAAATCATATAATTTATAAATGTTTCTCATACCAGAGGTTTGTTAGCGTCATCCACTTCCGCCATCTTTACTCATCAGCTACGTGGAACAAACAGTTACGTCATCAGCAGGCGACCGTTACAAATAAAGTTTCAAGCGTGAGCGTAGCTGTTCCAAAGCCTAATCACGATAGTGTCCCATATGTATGAGATATCGGATATGTATAAAAATATGAGTGACCGCAAAACTTAATGATCAAATTGCAGCTTTAAAGCAGAATCATTATTGAACATGTCCTAATTAAATGCGCAATTGTTGAACGATATGTCAAAATTTTGCTTTAACTTTAATTCGCGGTTTATTATTATTATTATTATTATTATTATTATTATTATTATTACAATACAAAATGGGAAATCATGCGGTTATATATATAAATAGATAAAAACATAATTTCTCATCTAGTGAGTCTTACTCCAGCTCTGGCCAAAGACCATAGTTTCATAGCAAGGATGGCGATAGAATTTAAACTAATCAATTACGTTTTAATTGTAAGGTTAATTCTGATGTTGCTGTAGTCTTGTGTAATTTTTAAAAATATTCCAAGACCACTAGATAATTATGACACATTAAAATTGTTTGCAATTGCTTGTCTCACACCCGTTGAATCAAGTGACTAAAAACCACGGGCCTTGTGTTAAACTTTTCTTTTCTCTGTTTTCTTTAGTTTGAAAACAAGAGTGTACCATGAATTTGTTCCATTTGTGTACTTTTGTTCTACCTCACTTTAATTGAAAATGATGTGGGGCCTCAGACCTACTTTTGTCCTGCTTAATCTATAGCTTGTGTTTAAAACTCCGAAATAATGAAGACCAAACTGTTGACAGATATCACAATATTTAGACCTTCCTTCTGAGGAAGATTAGCTGCAGAGAGAATAAACTTCTCTTGCTGATGCACTTGGTTGTGAAAAATTAATAAATGTAGTATAATGCTTTAAGCTGATTCATTGGCTGACCATTAATATTCACAGACTGAAAAATGATTACATTCTAATATGAACTCTGGCAATTCTCATAACAAACGGACCTAACAGTTGGTCTGACAGAGTTATAATTCTTTCTGGAAGTGTGGCAAATATTTTGTGAACAACCATAGGGCTGTGCGCACTGTTGATTTTATGAGTCACTTAGAGGCTGAAATAAATTATTTGTGTGTGTGTGTGTCCTTTAGCAAGACATTCAAGCGCTGGCTCCTCAGGCTGTGCACTCCCCCCTCCCCCCAGGGGAATGGGTTAAATGCAGAGAACCACTATCACTATAACATGTATGTGACATGTTGTAAGTCGTTTTGGATAAAAGCATTTGCTAAATGAATAAATGTAAACATTCATTACCAACCCACTATAGAAAATGATACTGAGACCCCTTATGTGAAACTCTCTCTTTGATCTCCCAAAATTGTACATTTCACACTATCATGTCACAATGAACATTTATTTCAATAAAGTCCAATAGAATTAATTGAACTTCAAATACTACAAAATGGTGGGGATTGTGGCTAATTTGACTGTTCTGCCAAAAGATATGTCGTTCATTTTTATTATAAAAATTATGTTCGGTGCCCTTTTATACATCATAATTGTTATATTGCTTTCCATAAAATGTGCTTTATCATTTTTTCTAGTTTCATTTTCCAAGGCTTAATGTTACCTTGGTCAATTTCTTAATGGCCCTACATTTAAAACATAAGACATTCCCACTTTGTAGAAAACAGATTTATAGGAAGGGGTAAAATGGGCTTTTACACTTGTGATCGTATTTTTAGATTTTCTCAGTAAGTAGAACAGAGCCGGCGGCACGGTGGTGTGGTGGTTAGCGCTGTCACTGCGCACCTCCAGGCCCGGGGTTCAATTCCCACCTTGGGTCTGTGTGCGTGGAGTTTGCATGTTCTCCCTGTGCTTGGTGGGTTTTCTCCGGGT
>JABJVR010005346.1:0-13648 GCA_025773905.1 Chitala chitala | reverse complement strand
TGTGTGTGTGTGTGTGTGTGTGTGTGTGTGTGTGTGAGAGAGAGAGAGAGAGAGAGAGAGAGAGAGAGAGAGAGAAAGGGAGGGGAAGTGAGAGAGGAAGACAGTGAGATTTTCAAGTGGAACTGCACTTCTCTCTTTTCATCCCTAGAGGGACCCCTACCTTAGAGATTCCTACAGCTGGAAGAATACAAGGGGAAATGCATCAGTGAGCTCCCTGTCTTCGTAGCATCTGTAATTCATGTTGTAAAATACATTATAATAATTAATGGGTGCTTTGTTTTAAAGTCAGTGTGTGAGGAACACTAAGCAAGGTCACAAGGAGATGTGGAAGACTGATAACTTTATTATTTGGTCTGAGCAAGGGCGACCATGAAAACAGTGTAATGCAAACACAGGTTGAGGGGTGGCAGCTAAATTTCACCTGCTTCCGCCTTTCCTGCACGCACCCTGTGTGCAGCATGTCGCCTGTGCACAGCTTCCTGACAGATAAGAGCTTTAGCTATATCTGGCCCCTCGCACGACTGTCAGACACGACTGTCAGACACGACCCCTGGAGATTCTCTGAGGCTCATTCATGTGTCCAGGAAGTCCCTCAGTGTCACTGCTTCTACTGATACCGAATCTCCATATGAATGAGGGATCTGTTACTTATGAATGCTCTAATTGAACAGCACCAATCAAGGGTTACTGCTGTATTATTCCTTTCAGTTAGGATTATGTGTGTGTGTGTGTGTGTGGGGATGGGGGGCATATAACCATATACATGTGTATACATGTGTCTGTCTCCAAATGGTAGCAAAGCCTGTTCAATATTCAGAAAAACACACACCAAAGTTTTTGAAAACTATCCTGTTGCTCTTTATTCTGATTTATGTTTCAAGGCAATAGGTGAACATTAAAGATGCTGGTTATTCGGTTTTAAATACAAATTTATTTTTCAGTTGGGCTGAGAGAAAATATACAAGTAGCTTCAAACCCTCCAAATTTCCAAACAAGCTCGACAATCTGATTTAAACTTGATTTAAAGCCTTCTCTTCAAAATATAGGGTGTAGTACAAATTATATAGAAGTCTATAGGCGTCATCATCGATTTGTTCATTGTACCTGCTGTCATTTGTCCTGATGACGTGGTTAGTTTTAATACGTGTTAAAATCAAGCCAATATTCTTCTTTAAAGGTCTTCTTTAAGATTAACTATTAAGTTTTATAACCTACCCATTTAAAAGTGCCATTAGCACAGAAACCTCACCAAATTACCAGCTAACAGCAAGCCAGCCGGGCAGTCATTAGAATTCTAATTAATCCGAGGTCTCTAGTAGACTAAGGTTTCAACCATTTTGGTGTCCACAGATAATTGCACCCTTTAATTTTCTCATCTGGGTGGGGGAAATAACCTCTAACTCTCCCTTGCTTAAAGACTTCATTTTCTGTCAGTTCAGTAGTAATCAAGAAAAAAAAGAGACTGGCGGTGAATGAAAACAATGACAGTAATCTCTCGGTGGGGGTGCAATGCTTTCTTTATGACGGTTACGCTGGTATTCAGGGCTGAGATCTTCTTTTAGTGGGCAAATTGCATAGATGTGGCCATCAGATTTTCTGATAGTTGTTGAATCTACAGCACTCTTCCCTTTTCTCAAATCACCGTGTAACACAAAGAGCTGTCTGCACATACAAAATGAAATTAGATTAATGGGCATACAGGAGAACAACGTTTATTAAATTTATATTTTATCATGGCATCCAAGGTATTAATAATCATTAATAGAGCTTATTAATGTAATTTAATACACTGCTGTGTTTTAGTGTTGAGAGTTTGGCAGGCACAAGAGATATATTTTAAGAATAGGTTGGAAAAAACATCATCTTAATTTTCATAATTATGTACAAGTTATTTAAAAAGAAACATTATTATTGTAAAGAGAGCCCTCTGAAATCACAGTTGAAGTTTTTGAAGAGGGGCCAAGTCCTTCATTTCAGCTTTTCCATTCCAGAAGCTTAAAAATGTCAGCACACCTGGGACAGCTTGAATAAAATTAGACCATTCTTTATTTTATAATCATGCAGCATACGTGTGCTTTCGTGCATTAATAATGTCACAAACAGACACCACAACACTCCCAAGTGATCTGACTTTCTACATCCCGGGAATGTTGTCATCAGACAGAAAGAATCTGCCCTAACATTTTAAATACTCACTGTCATTCTATCTATGTCATGTACTGTTTATGGTGCTTCAAATGGACTTTGGACACTGATTTTCATCAGAATTGCCATTACAGTTATTCACACATCAAAAGTTTGGAAAAATATTTTTTAACTATCTGCAACCCAACCTGCCCACCAGAAAACATGAACCCTGATATATTTTGGCTTGTTTACGTTATTTAAGGCTTTAATAAAAAAAGAACAGGAAGCCCTTAAGAGGAGAACCATTCCTGTTTACCATAATTTTAAGTATGCATTCTTAAGTATACATTAAGTTTATACCAAAAGAACAACTTCTGAGTCAGAAGTCTGATGTTTAAGTTAATTGTCAATGCAGTCTATGTCATGTTTTTGAAGTCTATGTCATGTTTTGATTTTTTGAATCAAAGGAGTAAGAAAGTGAGACTAAGACAGCAACATATCACTGCAAATAGCATGTAGTAAATACCCTGGAAAAAGTCATATGTCGACTACAATTCCTGGCAGGGTGGAGGTCAAGTCAGACATACAATCACATATTTTGTTAGTTAGCAAATGCTAATGTCACTAATTCATGACAAACACCTCAAAAAGCCTTCCATTACGCAGCTCTATAGAACATACAAAGATGTTCTTATATTGAGCATGAAATTTGAAATCAGCATTGACTTGGTATGATCAACATTATATGCGGTGCATTATGAAAGCTGAAGTTACAAGTTCATGTTACAACAAATCGGATTTGACCATTAACTTTATACCAAAAGAACAACTTCTGAGTCTTGGCTGATGAGTGTTGACAGCACAGGACTGACAGACTTGCAGGTACACAGACACAAATTTTGCAATATCAAAGGCATGCAAATGCAATGTAACAAAGTGGAAATCCAACTAAATCCAACATAGAAAGCACTTAATTAGGGTACAGTGTGGAACAGGGCAGCCAGGAAAATTTGGATGATGGACAGACACACCCATTACCCCCCACTCCTGATATCTAATATAACAAATGCAATGAACACTTAACTTAATAGGTCACCTACTCTGTTACAGTAACACCAGCACCACAAAGTATATAGCTACTTTTAAACAGTCAGTTGAAAAATATTGCTTAAAACTAAACAAGGATGCTAAGAAGAACAAACAACTGTGCAAGCAGTTAAAAAACGAATGCTACAACACGTTTTCATGAACAATTTAAATAATTTCAGACACTTACAAACTCAGGCTTTAATCATGCACAAAACACTGTAGTTACTCCAGGCCCAGATAAAGAAACAGCAATTCAGCAGCCCAACACCTGAAGAGTCAGACCTCCAGGTGCAAACGTGATCTGCACCTGTAGCCTCGTTAGGCCAGCAGTTAGCAAAGCACAAGGGTCATGTTTCCAACACAAGCCCAATTATACAAGCCACACACAACATGAAATAACATGCCTTCTATAGTCTGGCAATTGAACCCTCAGCTTCAGTTTCTTCAGGCTGAAGAAGCTACTTGGATGAATAGTGAAACATTCCTTTCAAGAAGAAAAAAATCCACTTGACATGATTCAAATTCCAGACAGGTCCACCTGGATGACTGAGAATCTTCATCGACATGCCTTCTACACAATCACATCTGTAGTGGAACTGATCACAATCACCTGAATATTAGATATACGTGAATTACAGTTAAAATGTATATGCTTTATTCTTCTATTTCATTACGTCACATAATAGCAGGTGAAGTATTTTGTTCTTTCATGAAAGCTATTCTGAGCAGTTTAAGCTCCTTTGTCTTCTGCCATTCCTGTGATGTTTCCTTTGCTTTTCTTCTATAGTAGAATTAACCTTGTGTTCCCTGCCCCCATTACCTTGTCTTTGTTTCAGACAGACCTTTTCGGATTTATGACCTTTCCACCTATTTTTTGGACTCTTAACTGGATTTTTGCTGTCCTTTTTTTGTTTGTTTGCCATTAAAGTGTCCTCTGCACTTGAATACCGCTACTTTTTTCTGAGTGTTCGTTGCAAGTCCCTCACTAGGCTCATGACGTGTGTCGTCTTAAAGCATTATAGGTGTATAAGCATTTAGTTGGATATAAAACTATAAATTCTGCACAAATTTCAGTAACTTACTAACCCTCTACAGACATCACAATATTGTCATGTTCTGTAAGTGACTACTTAAACTAACCAATAGGTTTTACGATTTCTGGGGCCTACAGCCAAGAACCAGGAATCAGTTGATGGATTATCTATATGGTACAACTTCACTGAAAAATTACATTCTAAAACATCCTTTGAGCTTTTTTTGAATTCTGTAAAAATTTTGCATTTCTTCCTTTCCCAAATTCCTGACCCACTTTGGGGTAAGAGGAAACCTACAGCTTATACCAAAGTACATGTTGCATACAAAACATACCTTGGGTAAGTTGCCAACCTATTGCGTGGTACACGTATGAAAATGCACTACAAGGATGATACGGTGCTGTCCATTCACACGTCTCTATGGACTATACATTTGGGTTTTTGCTTATTTTTTTGTGTTAATAACAGTAGCCATTGAGGCACACAATCAACGCTATTCAAGTCACCATCGATTTTCGTCGATCGCTTCATCAGTGAAGACAGAAAGGTTCCATCATGTTGTCTGGACTGTGACATTGGGACACACATCAACGGCAGCACAATTAATAACCTCGGCCAATTTAAACGATAAAGACTGAGCTTTTGTTTCCACGCTAAATGCAAAGGAAGTGCTCAAAGCTGTCGAATTTTTTTTTGCAGGGTAAATCAGTGCTTTGAGAATACATACATCTACAGCACGGGAGAGTGGGCATCACGGGGGTCTAATCAAATGCAGGAGAGAAACATTAATCAAGTGTGTGACAGTCCCATCCGGGAATAAGCGGAAGCTACAGAGAACCAGCAGCTGGCGTGACTGTGAGGGGTCCCTCACCTCCTAAACTTCTAAACGTCGCGCGCGGTTTAGGAGCTGAAAGATAGACGGCCTTGACAGATGCTCCACTTTTTCTTCAGTCTTCACGTTTACTTGGCATGTCGTTGCTCAAGCCTTGGCTTATGCAGACACAATGGAGAATCGTTTCCTTCCTCAGATTTTGCGTGCCTTCGTTGTGCGCACGCAGACAAGCTGCGCACTTTGAGAAAGGCGTCTTGCATTAGCACGTTATTATTAAAGCCCCGTCAGTGTCACTCCAAGACAGGAAGTGTGACCTGAGCTGTCTGGAGTTGTCAGGAGGGATGATAGATGATCGTGATAGTCTGCGTTTATCTCCGTAGAACCACTCACCCTCACCTCCTCTGCGGCTCGGCCACATTTAATATGAACAGTATGGAATCAAACGTGGCATCTTGTCCATAATCACAGCAGCTCCTTTTGACATATCAGACTCTTGCTCATTAAGTCTCTCAATCTTAAGGCTAGATTTACCCCTTCTCTGACATTTTGTGCATAAAAAAGCACACCAGAAAGGGTTGTCTTTCCAATTGTTTCCAACTGAGTTTTGACACTGTCCAAAAATGTCAAAAATCTTGGTCCATGACCTGGCATGTTGTAACATTCCTGTCACATTGTTTTATTTTGGTCCTCATCTTCTAATCAAATTCTAAGAGATTTTTTTTTAATACACGTTAAAAGGTAGCATCAGGTAACAAAATGAAGGATTCCAGTAACTGGGGTTCGATCTGTTTTAACATTTGAATAACAGAAGCACGTTGCACTGACAGCTCTCTAAATTGCTCAGTCTTGTGGCTGAACACGACAGGCCCAATTTGAGGTGTTCATTACAAGAAGCAGGGATGTCCATCACCGCTGAATTACAAGAATAAATCCAATAACAAGTTACTCAGTCCTAACAGCAAATGGAATCGAGTCATCTATTGTCCACTGGAGAATAAGGAAGACCAGTATAGAAAGATAAGTACAGACAGATTAAGGAGACTTACTGAAGTTCCATGCAACTGTGTTTGATTTATAAAAAGCAGAAGAGAATGTTAGCTTTCAGCAGTTGGGCAGAAAATATAATTAATATGAATAATTAATAGCTGATATATTATATATTCCTTTTATGCAGTTGCACAAAGCATTCAGCCAAGGTGGGATGCTTAAAAAGTAATGATGTAATAATCATTAAAAATAATGGTCAATACATACGAAAGAGACAACTCAGATTCAATGTCTGGAGTCGTTCAGTCAGTCTAGAGTCGCAATGATTCTGCTTTCTGGAATTTTGGGCTACCTGGACAAGATGTCCCCCCAAGTGACAAGTCTCAGCATGAGGAAGTCAAATCAAGTGCATAGAGGTCATGAGAAACCCACAAAAACCGAACTACTTGTGCTAATCTAACATTAACCATTCCATCTTATTGGTGTTACTAACTTATCTATCAGAACTGTATCCAATCACACTTAAATAATTTAAATAAATGAGTGTTTCCATCTATAATTCCCTGGTTTGACTACTTATGTGCTCCTCATGTATGTACACTAAATCTACCTTTAGTTTTAGCACTCAGTTTTCAATACAATGTACAGTACTGGAAAATTCTGTAAAATTATTACATTAAACCTCTTGTGTTAACAAGAAATGCTTATCCACTTTCACCTTAGCTCTAGTTATTAAATGATTATTAGTGCCCTTTCCTGGTGCTTTCATAGTCAAGTGTACCTTATGAATGATGACATAGCATATGGCTAATGCATTCCTCATGAAGGTTTTATGCAGGGCTCTTTCCGCCAGACTCAGTGTAGACAGTTTCTGTAATCAATATATCTATATAGTACAAGACATCTATAAAGGTATAGCTGATGAGAACTTTTTCATTTCTTTCTCAAATATATGCAGATCCTAGATGTTAATTTAAATGTGTTACATGTGTTATATTCTCAGATATTAATCATTCATTATTTTTTTTATATATCACATTTAAGAAATGTACATGCACAAGCAATCTACACTGTAATATTATATAGCACGTCAGAAGTAACCGTTAACAAATAGAAAAACACTGCTCACTATCAAAAATCATTAGCAATAATCAGACAATTCTTGTTAAAATGATGGAACTTTAATTACACTGAAGCATTTTAGGTCAAACATCCAAAGAAACAATATGCTAAAACACACACAGCTATATCAAATGCTGAGGTTTCCCTGAACTTACAATGCATTGATCTCAGAAGGGTGAGAAAGGCACACGTCAATTACACCAAACACTGCTATCTAAGAAGATTATGTTTTCAGCTGGAAAGACACACCTATATCACATTTTACACAGCCTGAGCTGCCCCATGTTCACAATGCTATAGAGACAGAAGAAAGGAATCGATGCCTTTTTCAGTTTTAAACAACTAAAATGTAATTTGTCAGATTTTCTCCTTCCATTTAACCTAACTGTAAAAGAATAAGTTTAGCAGTAAAGACAATGTGATTTGAAGGTCATTATTATGACAGTAGTGACTGAACATTCAGTTTAATTGTGCTACCACTCTGCTGGTACCAGACCTCTTTGTGATCTGTCCTGCAACCGGAGGACTACTCTCATCTAAACACCTCCTGCAGAGAAACGTTGACACGCTCCAAACAGCATCTCAATCAATATGCACAATGTTTCCTGTGGCCACCTTGCTGGCTTAGACAGATCCGAGGTCTGCAAAGAGGTCTGTGAAAAGGTCTGCGGAGACATCTGCAGAGAGGTCTGCAGAGAGGTCCACAGAGAGGTCTGCAGAGAGGTCCACAGAGGTCTATAGAAAGGTCTGCAGAGAGGTCTATAAAAAAGTCAGCAGAGAGGTCTACAGCAAGGTCTACAGAGAAGAATGTGGTCACAGTTGCTCCTAATCATCTCATCCTTACATTCAGCCTTTACATTGTCATGGGGGGGTTGTTTTTAAATTAAGGAAAACTCCAGAAGGCACAGTGACACTTACAATAGGCCTCAGCTGGGAAATGACCTTAACAACATTCTGAGTGTGCACTGGATCAGGGCAGTGACAGAGACGTGACACACAGAGACAGGCAGCATGAAGGCTGTAGGAGAGCACAAAGCAGCATGATGACTGATACTGTTTCACTTCAAACGCAGGGTGTTTATTTTATATCTAACATAACAAAGAGGTATAAGATTGGTGATTACAGAGAAATGAACTAGCCTTACCCTGCTAATAACACATGAGAAAATTGAGGGTTCCGTGGATATTTATTCTGATCCATACTTTAAGTAATGCTATTTAGAGTCTGCTTGGATTTATGTAAAAACCAGTGGTTTTCATGGCATTATGTAATTTAACAACTAAAGTTTTGAGAGGTAAGGTAAACTGTAGTGTTAAAAACTGAATATTAGGCAATTTGTTAATCAAATATTTGTGCTGTGTTGCCACAAATTCCTGGTTAACCCTGTGCATATCCTAGAAAGGTTGCATAACAACTGTTTTGCATTCTGTAAAGTACAGTTTTATATATGTTTTATATTGTTTTTTCATATCAACCTGTCTATTTGAGGCTGTGTAACAACTCTTTTACAAGGTATTCCAAAAAGGTAACATGTTCCAACACGCTGATCCCTGCTCAGGGTGTACCCTACCCTGCACCCTGGGTTACTTGAGATTAGGTTCCAGGCCACCTAAACCCTATACAGGATAAACGACTGGGTCATGGATGGCTGGATGGAACATGTTAATCCCAATCCAGAATAAGATATTATGTTAATCCTCTTCACTGAAGACCATGCTGGGGAAGAAACAGTACACACTAACAAGTATTGATTTATGCAGCCAGCATTGCCATCTATACATCTGTAAGAAGCAAATGCCCCCAGCACTCACAGGATTTACTAAAACTGGCAGATCGACAGCGTCATGAAATTCACACAAGCCTATTTCAAAAGTCTCCAGCGGAGCAGCTCGGATTACAGATAGCCAGCCGAAATAGAAAACTAATTTAGGTAAACTTGTCCAGTAAGATCTCTGGAAGTGGGTCAGATTTGGCATGGGTGGCTAGTTTATCGCATCCTGGCATTTCAGCGCCAGTCCAAGAGCAGTACTAAGATCGTAAGAAGGACAGATGCACTGGGGGAAATAGCAAGCTGTTGCATTGTCACAGAATCCTAACACTGCACTGAAAGACAAAAGTTTCAGCGTGTCAAAGTTTTCTATAATTCATAGCCAAGGAAACAGACAACACAACCAAAGTTTTCCCTCAAGTGCTGGGGGTAAATGGAACACAATGAAAATCAAAAAGAGGAAAGGAGCAGCTTCAAAACAATCCTAATACGATAATGATCCTGAAACATATTGACTGTATTGTCTCTCCTTGATGACAGAAATTAAAGATGAAACTAAAAGACACCAAAGTAGACTGTATAAATAAAATTATTTATAATCAATCCTCTACTTAAATAGCAAAGATTAGGTTTTTCCCCCCATTTACAACCAATATTCAGTGGATTAAAAGTCCTGAATGGGGCTTTATGAATCACTGCATAAAACACATGGTTTTAAGAGAGTGGATGTGATGTTTATAGCTAAGCATAAACTGATAAATAGTGTTGTAATTTACGCCGAGCCCATAGGGTCTCCCTCAAGAGGGTCTCCCTCTTGTACCTCTAACCCCTTCCTGTTGTATTGATCATTTTAAGAAGAGTGTTACACAATGTTTTCTTCTGAGAGGAAAGCCAGCTGACAAATAGAAATGTTAGGAAATGCATAATTATCAGCCCTACGTGAATAAATGCATTACACTGAAACATACAGTATATTCATGCCAACAACAGCACCATATCAGAGAGACAATATATCACAGCATATCCATCTCCTGTGAAAGGCACACATCAGAAAGAAAAGTGACATGCTTACAGTAGGTACTGAATTACATTCTAAAGACTGGTGGAAAGTGGAGAAAAAAACTAAAAGAAAATATCACAAAATACTTAATTCTAATTAAAATGTCCCATATGCCAGATTATGTATATTTTCTGTATAATCACTAAACATGTCACATGTGTGAATAAGGCCTTTAGATTGGCTTGATGTAAATGTTTTACTAATCATGTCATCTTCACCAACTTTAAATACTTGTAACCATGTCATTATCCTGATTGTGTTTATTAAATCTTACTGTAATATTATGAAATGTATAATAGTGCTAATAGTGCTGCTGTACCTACTTTACATACCTCCACTGTTGTTATTTTTGTCACACTTACAGGTGATGCATGTTTTAATCCCCTTACAAAATCTTCAGTAGTACTGTTTGTGTGTGTATGTGTGTGTGGGGGGTGCGCATGCACGTTTAGATATAAGTAAGGTATCATGACCACCTTTTATCTAATTTCAGCTACATATAGTCCGTTCATTTTTTTTCTGCCACATGTTCTGTGAGTTCTGTCCAGTTGCAGGGAAGAATAATAAATTACAACTATTAAGATGGCGCAGATAAACATTTTAAAATTAAAGCTTTGTCTCAACAAAAAAAAAAAATTAAATGATCTATAAGAGAACAATAGACTTCATCAACATCACTGACATATGGGGCCCAGAGAAGACCTATTAAAATTAGGCCTAGAGAAATGTTCATTTTTCATAATGTGGCAAAGGAGCAGAGAAGGGGATACTGTCTACATAATGCGCTGCAGCAGTTAGGAATAACAAAAATTTAAAAATAAAAGCATAAAGAATAAAAAACACCAACACACTTCAACAACCGTCCAGCGATACACATAGAAAAAGGGAGTGTGAGAGTCTACAGGCTTCAGTGTCATCTCTCGGAACCTGAAGAATACTGTACGAATCCTCATAGAGACAGCTTGAAGAGTCTGAAACCATGGAAACAGTGTCTGAGAAAAACAGTGTGTTGATACAGTTATTTAAAGAAATGATATTCGATCTTAAGAAGTCTGAATTGTTCCATGTTAATTTTAATACAATTAACACAATCTGTTGCCATGGTACCCCCTTTTCAGAAGCACAAAACTGGAGATATTAAGGCATCTGAAAACACAAAGGAATACCAAGTTTTGTCATGCTGGCAGAAAGTATTTTACATTTCTGTCACTTTAAGTGGCAGTTTTGTGTATTCATTAACATACTGTATATCCATACTCCACAGGGATAAAGCAGAAAGCCATTGTCTTCCTCTGGTGAAACATAATGCGCCACAAACATTTTTTTTCACCTTTCAATAGGAGTAAAACACCAAGCAAAATTATTGGCCACGTTTCTATCCCAAGATGAAAAACATACTGCTAGTGTTACGGCCTGGTTAATTTTACTCGTTTTAGACGAACAATGACTATGACTCTTTGTGTGCCAAGTTCGAGTTAAACTTTGTGCAAATGATGCATTTTCAACTCATAAAACTTGCCTGCATTCTGGTTCCTTTCATTAATTTCCGTCCCCTTGTCTAACCAGCCCTACATTACCAGTGGTCAACTTTAACCATGCTTCTATGCGAAAAATGTATTTCAGTTATTACACAAGAAGCATTTTAATTTATATAAAAATGCACATGAATTACTTACTAATTACGTGAAGATGCTACAAGCTTTTAGAATGACCAGTATTTTAAAAAACAGACATTTTATTGCTAATCACCTGCTACATATCACTTTTTATGCTAAAGTCATAGCATATTACCTGAGCCCAATGCCATTAGGAAACAAATTTAACCCCTGACAGTAGAAGACAGGCGAGACAGAACACTTTCAGAACACTTTCAGAACACTTTCAGAACACTTTCTTCACAAGCATACTGCGACATTTCATTTAAGTCAATATTTCTGCAGATCAAAATAACAGGACGCTTTCCTTATTAAAATTAAAGCACAATGTCCAATCTGTAAATATTAATCATCACAACTCAACAAAGTACTTTTATTCACGCAGTTTTTAATGATTATGCAAAACTGTGCAATTACTTTACGGTACTGGAGTTACTAGAATTATTGCACTCAGAAATGGGTGTTCTGAATTTGACCTGACGTCCCAAACCCTTGCGGCAAGGACAAACTTCAAAGCTCAGTTTAAAATTCAGAAGAAGCTGCACTGGAAAACTAACTCTGCTGCTCACTTGTAGCAAGACTTCAACCCTTCGTGGCCACATCAGAGAATCATCAGTTCTCAAGAGCCGCTTGAGCATTATGTGGTTGAGCTGAAGCATCCTCCCTGCAGTCTCACTTGGAGGCTGGGTCTGAACCCACCACAACCTAGCCTGAATGCAGGTTAACAGAAAGACGTCGTACACAGGAAATGCAAAAACAAAACCGTTCAACCATAATTCAGCATTTTAAAGAAGTTATGTAAAAACACAACTATAAGTGCAACATGTTTTGAGAAATATAGTTCCTCAGACCTTCTGAAGTGTTTTTGGTTAGTTAGAAATTTTGTACTGTTAGCAGAAACACATTTATGCAGAATATTTGATATTTTGATTAAATTTGTCCTGCTTTGAGATTTATATTGCATTGTTGATTTATTTATTTTGTAATTGTAAATGTACCACAACAGATTTAACAAAAATTTGATCTGGTTAACATAGGCTTTCACAACAATTTTACTCAAAGCTCTCAAGAGACACAGAGAAACAATATGAAAAGCAAGTAAACTGTTACCAATGTAAAAGTTATATCCATGAAAAACAATTAGTAATCAAATTGCTTAAAATTTCCTTCAATGCACTGAACAATTAAGACTTGTTTTGTACTATTATACTTTTTGGAAATCAGACGTTACCACATGTTAGATTTGCATTATGCTAACGATGAAACGTTTTTGTCTAAAAATCTAATAATTTCCATGTGTTTGAAATTATGCGAACACAATTACTTCTAATGAGCTGTAGGCTACACTGAACTGCAAAATGAAATCATCCATAATAAAGCTTCTTTATTCATTTAAAAACTATGCGGGAATGTTTAACCATTTGTCAAAACTGTAGCCACCAAACGTTAAAGAACCCTAATGCGTTCATAGAATCTATACTACAAACTATATATTCTGTTCCTGTCTGCAATTCAAAATAGCCCTGTCTATTTTGCCTTTCTGTGAATGGTGGGTGATTGAACCTCATTAATCTTAGTTTTAATTAGGGATGTTCCCATCCTGTCTCAATACAGCAGTAACTGCAATGTGTCTGCTGTGGACAGCCTCAGTAACACGATGTGTCACTGCACATATGCTGACAGCCAAAAGCAAGGCGTTTAATTTGTGGTATTGAGTGTTCTTCACAGTAAGCAAAGCAAAATCACCACAAAGACTTACAGTAAGACATTATAATCATGTCCATGTTTCCAATTTGTGTCACTGGCATACCAGTAAGCTTGGTTGACAAGATTACTTGGTCAAAACCTTTCATCTTAACAAGCCGCAAAGGCAGACTCTGTCTTGCAAACTTGTAAGTGACATGCATAATTTTCATCCAGATAAGAAGAAATAGTGAAGAGTGTTGCAACAGAGAACCAACAACTCAGAAAAA
>JABJVR010005345.1:0-13649 GCA_025773905.1 Chitala chitala | reverse complement strand
CTGGAGCCCATCCCAGAGCACATAGGGCACAGGGCAGGGGACACCCAGGGCGGGGCACCAACCCACCACAGGGCACATCACTGTAATAATTTTTACAAACAGTAAATATTACAATTGTACCACATATATAAATGTGTGTTCATTATATTCTGCAACAAGAAAGGCAGAAAATTGATCGAAACAAACTGAAACAAGCTTCACAGATTCACATTCGTCACATTCTCCAAATAACTGGCCTCTTGATTTTGCACTGGCTGCTCTTTAAAAACAAAACACTTTCAACCTTATAATTGTGTTGTTGGCTGAGTGTGTAATATGCCAGCTGATATCTCAGTCATTTCTGAACAATCATCTGGCTTTTAAGTTACCTTTCAGAGCAATAAGGATAGAATCACATGAAGCGAAATGATGTATTTTTACACTAAACAGTCAGGCGTGCAAACAATGATTGTGTGTCGGGATTGTTCTGAAAAGCTTTTACTACATTAATTGCGAGTCCAAAGCTATTATAAATTCTTTACCGAGCACATTAAATATTGGACTGCAACAGTATTACCACAGTCAATGCAGAACCAAAGTCTGCAATTAACAGTACTAACCGTAATGACTTGGATTGGAATTGGATTTGGATTCTTTTGTTAGAATATTCAGTCCGGCATATAATTGCATTCATAGCAGAATATACAATATGTTGTTTTTCCAAGTTATTTTACACTGACATCATGTCATGAGCTCTTCAATACTTTCAAATTGGGAAGATACACAAAAACAGAATCATTCAACATTTTTTTGTATTTGTTTATTTGACAATCGGCACAGTAAAAATAAATCTAATTATGCAAAATCTGTGTGGACCAATTAAACCTTTTTGTAAATGTCAGGGCATCAGTAGAATTTCTGGGCCCCTGACAAATTGTTACCTGCCCCTGACAACAACTCCACCCCACACCCCCAACAGTTATGTTACAAATTGTCTATGCTACAATTTTGCAATACATTTAATGTAGCCAGTTACTCAGTTTCAGTTTTAACACTGATTAGTCACATTTGGATTAATCCATTCTGTGGTGCTGTGGGGGTGTGCATTGTTACTTATACATTGTTAGTTGTTTGATAATCATGCTAATGGTTATGTTTTCTTTGTTAAAAGTTGAAGCATACTATTTTATCATTTAATTACATTTAATCATTTTCAAATATTCAAGGTCCCTTGTGAAGTGCAGGGTCCCCTGACTCTATCAGGGTAGTCATGCCCCAGGTAAATACATTAAAATACGCAGAACCAGAAACCACAAAGTGCCTATAATCAATGGTTTCAGGATCATGTTAAGTGTAATATTAACTGATTCCAATGACATTTTTGGTGTGAACTCTAAGTCAGACAACGTAAAAAGATACGTGAAATCAGTTGTTATTTCAAGCTCATGTCAGCAGGTTAAATGGTTTCCAGGCATCACACCTCACGGTCCGTGTCACAAACATTCTACCATCTGGCAGAAATCTGACTCCTGCCATTGGAAATCTGATTGGCGTCTATCCACCGAGAGACCAAATGCGCGAGAGGCTGTCTGCTGAGAAACCGTTCTTTTCTGGCATGTCAGGGACATGACAGGTGTCATTTGGCTACCCCATCCCCAACCAGCAAGGAATGGGTTGACCAGGATGTAGCTATTGCAGCAGTGTGGTCTGTGGTTGTGTGTCCTGCTAACAGTGTTTGCAGTGAGCTGAACATGTGAGAAGGAAAACCTCAGATTTATCTGCAAATTACATCTGAATAATGGATATGTGCCTGTTTTGAGCCTTCTCAGCCTTACCTGGTATGTACTGTTAACATTCACATTATTTTTTAGGATTGTGTCAGTGCACGGTAAAAAATGTGATAGTCTAGTTACAACATGCATAAAGTGAAATGTTTATGCAAACAATCCTTGGATTCAGCGGTTACTATGAAAAATAAAGTCTCAGTGTCGTTTTTTCATTATGGCTGGAAAAGGCATTACTGCAACACATTTATTTGCTAAAGTCAGTATTTGTCTTGTTAATATTGATTATATTTTCAGAAATTATGGTTAATTCATGGTAATTACTAAAAACACTTATTGCTTTAGATTTGCATTGTTGCTCTGTCCCTACCGAGCCAGGGTGGCATCATTTTGATTTCATCAGTTTCTGTCCCTTTAGTTCCATTGCAAAATTAATTTCACTCCACAATTGCTTATTGGGGCACCACAAGTTTCAATTTCTGAGCTGTATCTGCATTGTCACCTTCAGAGCTGCCTCTCTAGGTGAAGGTCTGGCAATGTCAGTGTTTATTAACAGTGTCTGAGGTGCAGACTGACAGCGGGCCACACTCTCAGATGATGACGCTTTATTGCTTTTCGAGAACACTCTGGATGCATGCATATTTATGACACAGCTGCCACGTGTCAAGGTAAGAGTACCGGCCCTGCCTGTGGGTCCACGACTGCAGGCCCGCTCTGCCTGGTGCCCCTTCCTTTGGAGCCAGCCCATCCCCACCGCTGTAAGAAATCCCTATGCCGTTCATCCAGAATGATGCAAGGCAGTAATTGGTTGTCTAGACTGGCACACGCTGATGAGAAAAGAGGAGAATCTGTGTTTTTACAAGAAATATACCTCCTGAATGGCCCGGACTATTATGAACTCAGTGGGAATGTATAGTGTAACAAAGCAGAAATCCATTTGTGACACTTTGTGCATTTATATGTATTAAGCGTTAATAGTCAACACGTTCCCTGGAGCCGGCTTGGGTTTCAAAGGGGAGAACTTGCACTGTCATTTACATGATTAATTGTGTCCATTCATACGAGCTGCATTCAGATGTTTAATCAATGTTGAATGTATTAATATTTGATGCAGCCAGGGTCGTGCACCTGTGAACTATTGTCTTTTGGGGCTAATACTAAATAAGGATATGTACTGGGGGAAACGTAGCCACACCAAACTACGCTTGTGTTTCCAAGAGAACGAAAAACGCTCATGCATCTAATCAATGCACTTCCAAGCTGATCTTTCTGTGCGAAACAATTAAACTGAGTAAATATAATGACTATAAAGGGAAGCGTTAAATGAACAAGAATCCACAATATTAAACATGGAGCTTTGAAGTACAGGGGAACTGTAATCTGTAGTCTTTCAAACTAATCTTTAAATTGTTCAACATAATCACAGTTGAGAAAAATACTAGTTTCAGAGCTACAATGTAAATATTTGTGTCACACATCTTTGTTTCCAAGGTACACCGTCATTTTGGTTAAAATGGAGCTCTTCAGTTATGAAGAATACCAGTGCTCTCCAGGCAAAATCTCAATTTTACCAGCAATCAGCTGAAACTCTAATGTGATGTATTTAATTAATAATTAACTTGGTCCAACCTACTGTTTCCTGTAACTTTATAAGTGATAACACTCTTACCATATAAAACCTGTGATATGAAAGCACATACTGTAAGTGTCATGCCCCCACATGACAACTGCCAGTCCTCTCACCCTGCTTAGGTTGTAGTATAAATTTCCCTACCTTGCAATTTTTACATACTGATGTATTTCATTTCATATGCTGATTGCCAAGTGGTTCTTCACCCCTTCAGCTTGTTCTTTCATGCCTGCTCCTGCCTTAGTTTGTCAGCCCTTTTCCTTTGTAAACCCTAGTCTCACCCTTTTGTAGTGATTGTGACAGACAGACCAACCTGGAAACCAGACCCCCTGCTCGAGGTGCGGAGTTGTGATTTTTGAATGCAGTTTTGGCCTGCATTAATTGAACAAAACCTTTTATTCTGTGACTGGATTCAAAAAGCTTTGTCCTGAGTGATCTGTTGTGACAGTAGGTTGGTTCCTTAGTATTTTTTTACATCTCAATGTGGTTCTATATTTTATTTTTTATGCTGCATACATATAGTTTATGGTGTCTGTCTGTAAAAGAGGAAGATAGTTGGGGGTGGGGGGGAGAGAGAGAGACAGGGAGCGAGCGAGAGAGAGCGAGAGAGCGAGAGAGAGAGAGAGAGAGAGAGAGACAGAGAGAGATGACATTTCCTAGAGTTGTTACAGTACATCATGTGTGTTTACTTGCCCCAGGTGCCCTCCATGTGAATTCTTTGGTCTTCACAGTTTCTTTGAAAGCTAACATCACGGCACTTAGCTCATGCTGTCCTTGCATTGTTTTCATGCTTGATCATTCATAGTGATGACATGACCCCATTTACCGCACTGATGTGGTACATTAGCTTTTATTGTTTTTTTTTTTTTCTCCCTTTCATATTTTTTATTTTCAGCCCCCTTACGATTTGCAATGCATCACAATTTTATAAATCCTTACACCTAGGTCTCTAAACCCGGAATATTCGTTTTGTCAGATATTAGGATTAATTTAAGGGCTGGTAGCTTGAGTGCATGCATTCCTTCAGTTATGCATCATTTTCTCCACAGGATGCAATTTGTTAAATACACAAGCCCCCCTCCCCACTTCAAAACATGGATGCAGGAATTAATCATTCTGCCTGCTCTGCTTTTGGGAAAGCTGATTATTCCACTGTGAGGAGGGACACTCAAAGGTGAGAACTGTGGGATATCAGTTTTTCAGATCCACCATAACACTGTAATAACACGCATTTATCAAAACTATGCGCAGATTAATTATTACTTGGGATCTGCTTTCACAATGAAATACCCCCATGGTTCCGTTCGGATATTAACGTGACTGTCCACGTAATGGAGCGTGCTGAAGTGTAAATGCGAAACGGTACGCTTATTGCGTACTGGTGTCTTATGTGCGCATTTGCTCCCGGGTTGCTGTGACAAACTTCAGGTTAAAATACTGTAAGTAGTGGTTCACTGTTGTTATGTAACAACACACAAGTATATTTAACAATGTGAGGCAGAAAATAAATTCGAATTCCTCGCTGAAGAGCACGCAGAGACAGCACAGAAAAGTAAAGTAAGGTAATTTGCGCATCGCTGAAGACTTCCCTTAAATGCACTACACAAACACTTAAATGCTTCACTGTCACTACTATGTCGCTTAACAATCCTTAACATTATATTATATATATAATGCCCCCCCCCCCACATTCTAAGTACAACAGGTTCATTAGACTTGTTCTAAATCAAAATTCAGACGGAGCTACCGCGGGTGATTATTTTTGCGCCAGTCAGCCTGTCCATTAGGTTTAAATTGTCATGCGGAGGTTTTAAAAGCGTGGAGCTGTCTGCGTTGTCAGTAGCATCCACCGGCGTCCCCTCTTATTCAGCAATCGTATGCAGGAGAGCACTCGACATTGGTCAGAATGTTACTAAATGCCCGTACTTGATGTTTTAATTCAGTATCGACTTTACACTCATTTTAATACAATCGATCCTTTCCAGCACAAATTAGTATTGCACTTACATGCGCATGCGGTAATTTTTGTATGCACATTTTTCATTCCCTTTTGCCGTTGCTGTATGAAACCTGTTCAGCTGACTTACTCGAGATGTTCGTTGTTAAAGCGAATCTAACAATTGTGAAACGCGTTTACCTGGAGTGTGGATTTGTGAATGTAATGACAGCTGGGTCCGAGGGCCCTTGTGCGCTGCCTTATACTGCGATTTGTTATTTCTCTGAAAATACACACCTGTAACACAGCGATACCAAACGGCCTATACGAGAATGTCTGCTATAACAGGCAGCCAGACATACAGAAAGAAAAACTTACCTAGACTGATCAAATAACTATCACTATGACCCAACTGATAAGAAAGGAAGGTTTTAACAAAATGTATATTTCCGTTTGTTTTTAATGTGACCTAATCGTGTGATGTAATTGCAGGAAGTCTTCCAATCAAAGTATGTAATCGGCATGGTTTATTAAAGGCTCCGTCCCATTGATTTATATTTTAGGTGGTTTTTGTGTCATTTAAAGTAAATGGTAGACTGGTGGAAGTTCATCTTGCGGATTGTTTGTGAGTAATCATAGTTGCAAAGGGTAGTTATGTAGCTGTCATACAAAGACACTGCGTAAGGAGAAGACGAACATATTTAATTTATTTGCGCCCAGAAATCACTCACTTGCTGCTGGGGGTGTCTGTATTTACATAATTCTTTGACCGAATGTAAGTGCGATTCACTTAATTTCAGTAACGTGTTTTCTGGCAGGGTGTTTTGCTTTATTTACAGACCTTGTACTGAACAGAAACTGAAATTTAAAACATTTGTCCTGCTTCTCATTCCACGTACGTTGCCGCATGCACTGCATGGCACGCGCCACTTTGAGGTTTTGCTTAAACATCACTGTATTATAGACAATTAGCAACACGGAGGAAAAACAGCCTTTCAACATAAAGAAACGCGTGCACGGTAAAACAAAGTCTCCAGTAATAAGTTTGGAAAGGTATTGTAGAGAGTATTTTGTTTTTCCCCTGTAGGCAATTTATTATAGTCAGCTTAAAATGAGATTCGTTCAGCGCCCTGGAAACTGAAAGAAACAGCAACCGATTTTGCAGTGCTCGAAAACGGTGTTCTGCGGATAGACTGAACTTTAAAAATGCATTTAAATTTCACATTTTAATGCAGAGCAGTATAGTAAACTTCACCATGGATAAAGCCCCCACTACATGTAAATCACTTTAGACCATGTTACTAAGAGGAACTCTGAACGGTCTGAAGTGTACAGTGGACAGGCAGCCGTATAACTATAAGTAAATAATGTGCATAAATTCATAGAAGTCTACCAGAAGTCAAATTGCTTTTACCGAGGCAACACACAAATAATATTATTGTGTTTGTGTTATGGGAATTATCTACTTCCTGCTTTAACACTGTGAAAAAACTGATTTTGGCTTTATTAACATTCTTTTCAGCGCTCAGTTATAAATCTTAAATGGACTTTTAGTTATGTGCTGAATGGCAGTTGGGTAGTTACTAAAAAAGTGTCTTTAAAGCACATTTCCACACTTGCTTTTACTCTTTCCTCTTCCTTTTCCCTCAGTGACAGGAGTGAGTCGGTGGGGCGGTGCGTTTCAGGAAGCAGTGAATTATTACAGTGCTGACTTTTCAAAGAAACAGCACCTTCTTATACAACTGCAGCTTCAGTTCCAAGTTTAGATTCTCTATCATGGTGTCTGTTTTGTGGAACTGCAAGTACTGTAGGTACTGAGAAACCAGTACAGAATCTTTTAAGCACAACTGCCCTTACATTAATAAGTATAAAGTCTGCCCAATTTAATAATGGCTACAGCTTGTCATCTGAAGAATATTTACTCTGTGAAATGAAGTTTATGAATTTTGTTTTTCTTTTTACATTCATTAAGAAGTAAGATATTTAATTTTGGCATTCTACAATTGGCTCACACTGTCCAGTGTGCCTTCTGCCTTTTGCTACCCATGCTGCTTTTTTGTCATTCTCTGGGCATTACTAACAGTACATCATTATATTGGTAGAAAGATATCAAATCTAACAGTAATAATAATTACCAAATATCATGGCGTAATAACTGCACCTATATTATAGTTGCTGCTGCAAGCTGCCATCTCGAAATCTTGTTTATTGCTCTGCCCTGTAATTATGTTTTCCTGGTTCCCCCTGTGTCTTCTTTAAATTGGTTTAATATTTACATTTGGTTTCCTGTTGTTCCCTTTGTGGTTTGCACCGTTCCTTTGTGGTGTAACCTTTTGTTTTTGTATTGGTCCCTTGGAATCTTGTGCATCCGTGAATACGCCATCTTCCGTGCTTCCAGGACGAATGTTACAACATACTGTATGCATATCGCATCTGCGTAACACAGAACAGGACTAAACTTGGAAAAAGCTTTAAGGTACGTGTGCTCAACATTGCTTAGAATCAGGGAACATGGGATACTGCCACTGACTTTGAGTAATAATACTCTAGTGCACACAAACTTAATTTGCCTTTCCTTTTGTTTGTGTTTGTGTTCCCCAGGGCTATTTGAAATGGGTCTCAGCCAGCATTATAATTTAATCAAGCCATTTATAGTCGTCGAGGTGCTGTCTGAAGAAAAAAAAAAAGATATCATGTTGGTGATTGGATGAAAAAAGTAACCTAGGAAACCACCGATGCATGACCATGGCCAAGGTTCAACCAGTAATACACCAATGTGAGTCACAACACCGATGAATAAATGTCAAGCCAGGGCTATCAGACAGTGACAAATAAACGAAAACTGCACAAAAGTGCAGCGAAAAGGATACCGCTCGACTTTCCCAGCCCCAGGTTCCTGCGGGTTTGCCTGACATGTGTTGCTTGTTAACTCTCTTATGGGAATTTGCTTTATAATCAAGTACAGGATCTTAGTGCTAGACTCATAAATAATGCAAATTTAGTGTTTAATGCGCCTGACAGGTGATGCTAACACTGCAGAAAGCTGTGCCTGGGAAAGGCTGTCTGGTCATCAGCCGCGTCCCTTAGAGTACCATAAATTGACATGGGCGGGAGCCGTTGCAGAATATATGACGTGACTTTGTGACAAATGATTCTGATTAATAATGTCTCCAATGTGCGAATCCACGGCCCTTCGGAATTTGCAGCTGCTGAGCTGCATTAGTAAATAACTAAGTAAATTAATCTGCCGTAAATGGAACCTTATCAATACTGCACAAATTGTTTTTATTTAGAACACATTTTTCACGCGCTGCCCATATTTACTCGCTCGGAATTCACTAGAAATTCCTGAGTGCAGGTATGCAGATTACCATAATATAAAATCAATAATTCCATAATTTTTATCTTAATAAACAGGCAAAAATATACAGTCCTCTGGCAGATACTTTGCAGTGCTTTCAGACATTTTCTTTGTGTTCCGTTTTAGAGTTTGTGTTTTATTTACACATCAAATATGTTGCTCTAATAGCTCATCTCAGCATCTCGGGAAAGTAATAAATTCACCCATCTGTTGCTATGTGGATAGAACGTGTTCTGTGCATTCTGCATGTAATATTCACACTTGTAAAACAACAACCTTGTTTTACCCTTTATTTTAAAACGAAATGATAAAAAGCAATAAATGAGGCACAGTTACAGAAATAAACTAGGAGATGAAAACCAAATAGTCAGACACAATGGAGACCACAGATGGGTGCTGTCATATCAGTTATAGTGGAACATGTGTCCTCTAGGCTGAGTGCCATATTGCCGTCTTGGGGTGCACCTCGTCTCTCAGAAGATCATGACACCCACAAAAATGTTTCCATAAGGGCAATAAGGGAGTGCACCTGACTGCTGTGTATTAATGTGAAAATATGTGTTGGTTGGAGAAATCAATGTAAAAGATATTGCAGTAATGACAATCTTGGTGATGTGCTTTGAAAACTGCTGCTGGTGTTTCACTGGGCAAATTTTATTTGGTTTTATTCACCGACATTAAGAGATGACATGGAAGTTTAGAAGATGTAGTGAGATGAGCCGCGTGTTATCGGTGAGTAGGTATGAAGAGCTGGACAAGCTTGGGCTGTTGGTGGTTTCATGACTCTTCTGCAGACTCCCATTAGACTTAGACTTATTGTACTTTATGAATCCCAGAGGGAAATTGATTCTCTGCATTTAACCAACACCCCCTGAGGGGAGCAGTGGGCTGCCCGGGGAGCTAGCACTGAGTGTGCTGCTCAGGGACACAGCTGGCTGGGCTGGGATTTGAACTGGGATTTGAACTTCCACATCCCAGCCTGATGTTCTACCCATTCAGCCTCCAACCAATTGCTGCATTGTAAAGAAGGCCCGTGAGTCGTAACGTTAGGGTTATTGTGAACGGTTGTATGGTTCACAGCAGTGAGAGAAATGTGAAGGAACTCTTGGTGTTCAGACCTTTAATCCTGAAGTAGAAATGGGCTTGCCTCTCTGGAGTCACCCCCCCCCCCCTCCCAGAAAAAAGTCCCTCCCGCCTGGTATAGCCCTTCCTCTTGTTTCTTTTCACGAAGGTCTCCTGAAAGTTGGGCAATCATTTATTTATTATGTTTTTTTTTTCTTTCAGATTTTATCTTGTCAGAATAAACAAACACATTCAATTGATCCAGTGCATTAGTGTTTACACTTGTATCTTTAAATTGCTTTCTTAAAAAAAGATATTCACACGTACATACTGGCGAGAACTTTACATGTATGTCATCTAATTAGCCTATACATAGACAATCAGCATTTGTATTTCTGTTATAATAGAATGGATGCAGTGATTCTAATGGTCTTTAAATGTTCCTTTATGTTCTTTTAATTTGTGTCATTGTAGAAACAAATGAACTAGCCAAGAGCAAGATTAATCTGACTCAGTTGATTGGCTGATCTTTAATTATAATTAACTGATTTAACATAGTTAGCGTGCCACAATATTAATATGAATTTGATAACTCAGAGCTTGTCTGAGATGATTATTTGCTCAGAAAAAATGTGAAAATGTAAACTGATGTATTTAATATATATTGTGTAGAGCAAGTATAGTTACATATATGCAGAAGTTATAGTAAATGTAATGCATTCAGAATTAGATCATATTAACATTGTTTTCCCTTGACAATCCAAATGGTGATACTTCAATCTTAGTCAACATATCCAAATTATTTGTGACACATACAGAGGTATAGCTCTGAGAATGAAAGCTTCACGTGATCGAGTCTGTGAGGTTAACCAGCACTGGAGAGAATTGCCACTACAAAGCCTGTTCCCCGCAGAAAGAAAGACCAGGGCCACACCTAGTCCATCAAGATGTAATGCATTTAAATACCTTGTCCAGCTGTGAGCCATCAGTCCTCTTTACCTGCCACTCTGTTACAACGCAAGAAATTGACACCTTATTTGCCAAGACCAGTTCCTGGCTCTATTTATTTCTTTAGATGCCTGATGGCCCCTTTTTGGAGCTCTACCTGCTTTGCCCACACGTTTTCCAGTGGATACCTGACAGACGATGAAAATTGAAGAGATTTTTGAGACCAGTGTTACAGCTTCAAACACTGAGGCTGCCTGGCATTGGCTTTGTTTTTTCAAAATTTAAAGAATCAATGGCTTCATTTTAAAATAAAAAAGCCAATTTCCACATACATTAAATTGGAATTTGAGTAGTCTGGCATTGATGCTCTACTCATTGCAGTGTTTGGTCAATGTAATATGATGCTTACATATTTTGAAAAGTGTACAATTCTAATGGGACAAAACTAATAGGACAAAATGGAACCAAATTGCACCCTCTGCATAAGCACTTACGATAATGCTTGGGTAAATTCCACACTCATAGCTTAGTTCTGACTATGTTTGTTATCTTAGATGCAGACTAAGCTGACAAGACTGCAAGCCTGTTGCTTTTTGTTTACTGTTAGTTTTTCCACAGTTTATTCAAAGTTTCCCACTCATATTTGTGAAGAGTACTGTTTGTTTAGGACATTCGTTTGCTTTCGTTCTCAGCTTCTCCAACCTGTATACGTTGAGGCAGTATAGGAGCAAAGGGCTCAAGACTGCACATGCTGTGAATGAGATGCCAGTCTTTCACAAGGCAGGAGCGTGCTTAAGTATTTAAGGGACTTTAGTGTCATCGTTTCACATTCCTCTGGATTAGGGGCGAGCGCCAAGAGCAAAACCGCACAAAACTGGGAACAAAGTCTCTGCACACACACAGCTTGGATCAAGCTCAAATCCACAGCCTCAGAAGTGCGAACAAACAAAGCTGTTTGCTGTTCTGAAACATGACAACACAAAACGAATCCTGTGTTTTCAAAGCTAAATCTAAATATGCAAATAAAATTTATGGCACTCTTTAAATGCTCTGCTTTTAAAATAACTTATTTTCTTTTATTCATCAGACATCACAGATTAAACCTGTTTGCCATTTAATGGAACTCGCACTAAGGTGTGATGGGAATTTTTGTTTTGTTTGGTTGTTTCAGAGGAAGAGAATGAATTTTTCTTTTTTCTTTTTCTTATTTTTGTTCACCTTTTTAACAGCCCCCAACAAACATTCTAAACCTAAGAACCTCAGTTTTAATCTCCTCTTTTGTGCCTGAAACCTCCTTTTTGCTCAAAGTTGAATTTTTTAGTTACTGAATGTCTCCAATTTTTTTTTTTGTCAGTGCTGCAGTTTAAAGTGGCCTGATACCATCTTCTGTCTGTTGAAGAATCACACACGTTGGGATTTGCGTGGCTCTGGGGCGTGAGGGGCACTGGCGAGGGGCTGACACAGGACCACATGCTTTCTGGACAGAGACGGACTCTGTGGCCGCCCCATCAGTCACAGAGCCGATGGAAAGCAGAGATAAAGATGGCACCTTCTCCCGCTCCCCTGTTTGTGAGCCCGAGACGAGAAATCGATAGTGCAGATGTCAGAGGCTCTTTCGCAGTCAGGGCGCCTCTCTCCTTAAATGTTTGTCTGTTTTACTCAATGACATTTGTCTGCAAACTATTACCTACCGGGAATGGAGAGCGGGCGTGAAACTATTACCCACCAGGAATGGATTACAAACACGAGACGAATAAGCTGGCCGCTGGCCCGATGCTGGCATTGTTTACACTTACAGATGGGATTCTGATAGCGTGGAAATGTTCTTTATGCTGTGTCAAAGAGACATCTATCACCACCGAGATCTGAGCTTTTATATTACAGCCTCTGAAGAAATATGAGTTCCCCCGGCATCTTCCGCACCCCTGTCTTTTCGTTGAACGGACTGTCATGGCTGGCCTGCGGGGAGCACCTTCGTATGCCCTCGTGATAAAGGACGACTTCCTCTCTGATATACAACAAAGGTTATCGTGATGGGAACAGTCCTGTTTATGACATGCCCACCAATATCAAGGCACCTCAACACCTTCAAAAATGATGGTGTATAAATCTCCCCTAGGGCAAGGACAGCATGCTTCTCTGTGACGTGTGAGAACTGAAAGAACACACGTGATGTGTATATTTTTTTGCGTTTTGATGCCCTGAGTAACACCCTGTTAGGGACCCCCCCCCTTCCCAAAATAATTGGAAGGCCCCTCTAGAGATGGAGTGGGCAGCCCTAAGCAACTGCTTGTATTGCTTATGCCTAGAAACCATCCTGCCTCCAATGAATGTTTTTACTGTGTTTTAATACTCATAGTGCGCTTTGAGAAAGCTGTTTTGTAAGTGTGCTCACAACTTACAAAAATCACCCTGTGGTTCAATAGTACAATTTTATGCTAAGTTGGTTGTGGTTTTTAAGTTTATTATGAATAGGCCTGTTAATACTTCAGTGGTATTTCTAATACAATCAATATTACATTTGCTTATCTGGTGCTTAAATACCTTCTTGCTCCACTTACTCCACTTTGATTTTAGAGTATTCACTGTCTGAGAGATAATTTTTTTCTAAAGTAACAATATGCTGTGTCTACCTGATGTTAAATATTGTTGCAGTCAAATGTTGATCAGGTGTGAAGTCGGGCTGCTGATTGTTGCTGCTTTTTATTTTTTATTTTTTAAACAAAGCTACCTGTGAGTTGCACATGGCCCTGACCAATTACTGCAATAGACTGGATTAGCTCAGAATTTTCCCCATCATTACTCCCGTTTTCTTTTGACACATTCTGAAACCTCTCATGTACTCAATGAGGTAATTTTTCCCTCTGTGTAATAATGCTTATAGAAGCAGTCCATTACTCAAAGGCTTGTTTCTTTTCTTGTGGTTGTTGAGGTGGGGGAAGGAAGGAA